>NDGM011181621.1:0-11244 GCA_002564305.1 Octomys mimax | reverse complement strand
AGAAACACTAAATCTCCTGGAAGAGAAAGTAGGTGGAAATCTTGAAGACATAGGGGTAAGCAAACATTTCATGAACAAAAATCAAACCACATCAGAAATACTTGAAAGGACTAACAACTGTGACCTCCACTTTGAGAAGTTTCTGCACATCCAAAGAAATTCCCAACAGAGGCAAAGATAACCCACAAATTTGGGAAAAAAAACCTTAACTAATAAGCACTCAGACAAGGGTCTTTTATATAGAATTTATAAAGAAATAAGAAACAATATGGCTCCCAGATTTAAAGACCCAATCCAAAAATGGGCATCCGAGATGAACACGCACTTCTCAGAGGAAGAAATACAAGAGGCAAATAGATACATGAAAAAATACTCCACATCACTAGCCATTCATGAAATACAAATTAAAACAACACTGAAATACCACCTCAGCCCAGAAAGAATGGTTATCATGAAGAAATCAACCAACAACAAATGTTGGAGAGGATGTGGGAAAAAGGAACCCTTCTCCACTGCTGGTGAGAAAATAGACTCATGCAACCACTATGGAGACTCGTCAAAAAACTAGGAGTGGAAATCCCATTCAATCCAGCTATCCCACTTCTGGGAATTTTCCTAAAAGAACTGAAAACATTATATCATAGTGATATCTGTGCACCTATGTTTATAGCAGCACAATATGTGATAGCCAAATCTTGAAAACAACCATAATGCTCATCACCTGAGGAATGGATGAAAATTATATGGTGTTTTTATACAATGGAGTATTACTTGTGTATAAAGAACCATAAACTCAAAGCCTTCATAGGTAAGTGGATGCAACTTGAAGATATACTCTTAAATGAAATAAACCAGATCCACATGTGTAATATCATATTGTCTCCCTAGTGTAAGAACTCAAAAGAAGAAATAAAAATTGAAAGGTATAACACAGTTAAATGGAAAGCAAGAACTTAAGGRTTAACCAACGAAGAAAGAGAAGGGGAAAAGTTTGGAAATATGGCATGAGCAAAACCATGTTTATATAAACATGATTGTTAAGGCAATAGTCCTAAGAATCTCCATCAGGTTTTTGAAAATAGCTGTCAATGGGTAGAATTCTTACCCTGACTAACTCTATATGCTGATATTTGTGAACTAAACAACTACACTGAGGATAGCAATGTGTAATATTAGATCCATGCTTGAAATACCTGCCATTTTAGTCTTCCAAATGTATACTGCTTCTAATGTCATATGAATTATTGCTATGCTCTCTTCAAAGTAAATGTTTGTAAAAAAAAGTAATAAAAGAAAATAAGAGACAAGAAAAAATGTCAAAAAAACCCCAATGCCATACATTTGTTATAACAATAATTCTATAATATATATCTATATTTAAATTTCTGTTGTGACCTTAAAATTATCCTTTCAGGACTGGTTAGTTGGAATCATAATGTAGACCAGGTCTGTATGTTACACTTAATTGTGGCTTTAATATTTTCTTCTCTTTTGAATTACAACTAGTTTCTAGAGAAATTGGTTGATTTATTTAACTTGTTGCTTCATTCTGTGCTTTTTAAAAAAAATAATAACAAATGTTCTCTCTCTTATATAAAGTAATAGTAATTTAACTTGGAACCTGCAATAGATTTAAGTTCAAAATTTTGGAGGTAAATATTACTTCATAGATGGTAGTAGGTATTTCCTTTTGATACAAATGATGCACTAGCTAGGTTCCCATTCATTGATCCTAGATTGTTTGGTGTATGAGGGTTTTTGTGGTTTTAGTGTGCTTTTCCTATTATGAAATTTACAGTGAAATTTTCATTTCATGGTTTTGGTGTGTTTTGATGATGATTACTCAGATACAGTGTTTTCTATGAGGACTGTAGAATGGCACCTTTCTAATTCTTTTATTTCCTTTTGTCTTTTTTAAAAGGTGATAGCAAAGTTTTTGTCTCTCCTTTCATCTACTTTTCAATTTTCCTTACTGTTTTGAGGATTGGTAGAGGAACTGTCATTGTTAAAAGGTCCTGGCCCAGTGACCTCCTGTTGCATGTGTGGAGCTCTGTCGGCCAAGCAGCCTGCAGGACACATAAAACCAGCCCAACAAAAAAGGAGAGGGACAAGGTTTGATGAAGGGAAGATTATTTTATTTGTAAAGAGGGAAAGGAAGGAGGAAAAAGAAGCTATGTAGCTCTTATGATAAGAAAGAATCAGGTTAGGGGGCTCTGGAAAGATGTTGGACCCAGAGCCCTTTTGTTCCTAGCTGCTTTTATAGTGAGGTCTGAGACTCTTCTCCCCCATCTGGAACATGCCATGACTGGGTTGACTTCTGGGTATCTCTGCCTACCGGCATGTCCTACAGTGGTCTTGCACAGCTTCTTTGTGTCTGTTTTTCTACTTGTCCATGACCTACCCTGTAAGGGTTTAGCTTTGAGGTGAGTGGCTAGTTAGTGAGCAATACTTTATTTATGGCCACCTTAGAGTTATTAAGCAGGGTGTGGATATCTGTAATGACCTCTATAATGACCCTAAGTGAATAATAGAGTGACACTAGAGTGACTACACATGGGTATGTTAATACATAGTTGTGAATATGTCTTAAAATTAGTTGTCCCCACCACACAACTTTACCTTTATTTTATTAGAGATAGAGGTGGCTTATCATTTGTGTGCTTGGCTTTTTTTCTGTTTCCTGCTGTCAGGTTAAGTATTAAAGCATATACTTCTTCTCCAGTACTGGAGATTAGCCTAGGATCTTCCTAGTGAGTTACACCCTAAATCTTCTTGTTTTTATTTTTCATGTCGAGACAGGGTCTTGCTAAGTCACTACATTGTCCAGACTAGAATTGAATAACACACACTCCAGCCTCAGCATCTCAGAATGCTGCTCAACTATGCTCACCTTAAACTGTGACTTTGTTAAAGATTTGTATCACAATGATTTCCACTGAGTAGATAAATAATACCTGTTTGTCTACAGAAAGAAACAGACTCAAATCTATGAACTATTGAGGCTGGCAGAGGTGGATATTCAGGGTAGGTAACATACATAGGTGTTTGTGTAGCTTAAAGGAGTCTGAACACAAAGATTCTAGAACGCCCAGGAGGCTACTTCTAGTGACATTTTTAAAACTCTTAGCTGTCCTTTAGATCATTGTATTCTTTGTATTAATCCTCTTTCTCTTATGCTACTCCAGTGGAAGTAGAGAAATATTGCTCTTATGTATTTCTGTTTTCATGTAGTTATGTCACAAAATCTGGGTGTTTCTGCTTTTATTACTTGTGCTCTAAGTTAAATGTTAATTTTTTGTTACTAAAATTCATCATTTATTTTCTTCTGTGATTGTGTTTACATTTTTGCCCTTAACCCATGAAACAGCAGTCCATTTGCTTTCTGTTGCTGGCATAACAAATTGCCACAACCTTGGTAGCTGGAAGCAAACATACATTTCTGATGTTACAGTTGCAGGTTAGCAGTCCAACATGGGACTCAGAGGGCTGAAATCAAGGTGTGGGCTGGGTTGCTTTTGCTTCAGGAGGCTCTGCAAGGAAAGTCTGTTTGTTGCTCTTTTTCTTTCTTCCATTTTCAGCTTCTTCAAGCTGCCCTCATTCCTCTGGATAACTGAGGGCCAAGCTCTTCCTCAAGCACAGCAGTCACCCTGGCCTGTTTTCTTCCTCTTTTACTTCCCCTGTCTTTGGAATAAGGTGAACTGGTTAATCCAGGACACACGCTACTTAAAGACCACGTGATTAGCAGCCTTAATTCTACATACAATCTGAATTCATTTTTGTCATATAACCTCATTCACTCATGGGCTTCGGGGACTAGGAGGTGGGCAGTGTGGGAGCACCATTATCTTGTCTGCCACAAGTTGTATGTTTCAAATTTGGGTCTCTGGTCTATTGCCTTTCTGCCGCTAGCTTACTCTCAGATCTTTTCCAATTCTTTTTGTCTCTAACAAATCTGTTTTTCACAGACGGGCAATGGGTGAGTTAGCAAATTTGTAATCTTAAAGTGAGTTGAAATCCCTTGCATGAAAAATGCCGTACCAGAGCAAAGAGTTTGTATTTCTTCATGGAAAAAAAGCATCACTTACAGCTCCATTGATTTTTGCTTTTGTAATGGAATAGTAATAGTAAACTGAACTATACCCCAAAATAAAATTTCATTTTCAAAACAAATGTTATGCCACACTGTGTGGCACATTTTGCTTTTTTAATATTTCTTTTAAAAAAATCACACTTCAATTTACAACTGAAACAAGAAATTGTGATTGTTCAGATATATTCAAGTATTTAGTGGTTTGAGCCTAATAGTCCCACTAAATAATCATTAAGAATATTATATTTATTTTAATAACTATCTATTAAGTACTTATAGATGTTTTACTTATCTTATTTGTTTGTTTGTTTTTTTATTTTGCAGTATCAGGGGTTTGGACTCAGGACCCTGCACTTGCCAGGCAAGCACTTATTCTACTGAGCTATCTCCCTGGCCATTATAGATGTTTTAAAGTCATAGGTCTTTTATGCAAAAGTAAAAATTATTGGAGATATCTCAGTGGCTTAACAACCTTCCTGGCAAGTGCAAGATCCTGAGTTTGAACTCTGGTAGCAAAAAAGAGAAAAATACCAAAAATAAACATATTTTATGTTGGTGTTTTGGAAATTTGTGTTCATATTAATTTCTGTAAAATTTGATTTAAGAGTTTAGAGGGTCATTTTGGGTAAGGAAAAGAGTGGTCTCATCCAAGCTGGATAGTAATAAATACTGATGGCCACAGAACGCTGCACTGGTGTGAAAAAACAGCTTTACACCTAATAGATCCTCTAGGTTTCTTCATGCTCCTTTCTTGACTCACATTCTGAGTGTGTGCACTTTTGGTTTTATTTCTTTTATGTCCAGTTGCTGATATCCCAGTATCCAATAAAGTAAAACCTGAGAACTGTGTTAGCATTTCACTTTCAAGGGCCAGCCAAATAGCTCAGTGGATTAAAACACCTGCAAGCAGGTGCAGGGGCTGGAGGTTTAATCCCCAGGCTGCCATGCTGGCCCCACCCCCAGGGCATGCTGAGAGGGCAATTGAGATTGGGCACGGTAGCATGAGCCTGTAATCCCAGCTCTTTGGAGGCTGTAAACAGGCAGATCACTATGAGTCTAATCTAGTAGTAAGACCCTGAACATCTTGTAGACCCTTCTCTAAAACACACACACACACACACACACACACACACACACACACAATTCACTTTTAAGACTCATGCTTTATAATACCCGAGAGTCTGACATCAGTGTTCTAGAGAAGATCATCATCTATCTGAGAGACAGCACAATGCGGAGGTGGAATATCTTGTACTGTTAAGTCAGGCAGGCCTGGTTCAAATTGAACACTACTAGTTATTGTGGAGTACTTTTCTTGAGTCATTTAACTGCTATGAGTTTCATTTTCTATATATCAAATAGAAGACAATTTTTCATAACCACTGTAGAGACTATGAATAAATTATATAAAGCAGCTAATAGAAACCCTCACACAGGATATGCATGTCTGATAATCTTTGTTCATTACTGCTGTAATAAGCTGAACATTCTTCGTTCTGAGCTTTGTCTCAATAGCTAAAAATGATTGGATTAAATCTCCACTAAAATTGTGGCATCTCTAAAATTTCAGTCTCTGGGTTAGAAAACGTTGATCTAAGAGTAGTCCTGTTACTCGTTTTCCTTCTGTGCTTGGGTGTGGGGAGGCAGCTCGAGCAAACCATGGAGGTGGGTTGTTTCAGCAGAGCTCCTAGCTGCTGAAAGGAAATAGCCACACTCATCTCTCTGTCAGACCCCAAACATGCTCTCTCTCTCTCTCTTTGCTTTCTTTTTTAAACTGTTTTTACTATTATATTAGTACATGTGTGTAGTACATAATGTTTGCATTCCTGGTGTGGAGTTGTTACCCATATATAACACATATTAATTCCTTTTCTCATTTCATTTTTCATCTCTTATTCTCTTTCCCACCAATCCCTTCATTCTCTTCCTTTTGTTTTTGTACCTAATTGCAGTACATAATATTTACATTTCACACATGAAATTGGCACATATATAACATATTCTACTTCCTTTGTTCATCTCTAATTCCCTCCCTCTGTTTCTCCCGCCCTCCCTCCATTTCCTTCCGTCCCTCCCTCTCATTTCCCTCTCCTTTCATTTCCTGATTTCCAAGTATGTGTTCTTGACAGGAAACAAAAGAAAAATCTAAGATCATGATGCTGCACCCTTGGTGACAAGCACATCTCTCTGCCACAGTCACTCATCTTTTGGGAATTCCAGTATTAGAGCTGCCTGTTTCTCTATGGTGAACACAGAGTGATGTGGAGTTTCTCTCATTATTATGGCCTTCAAGGATAAAATGCTAGTTCTTAATTTTCTAAATTTCACTTTTTTATGTGTTATGGTTTGTGTCTAGTTATTTCCCCAAAGCCTCATGCAGTCATGGGGTGGGTTCTGGAGTTTGTGATTGATTATTGTGGGTGTGGATGCTGTACCTGCCCTGGGGCAGGTAATCTGCATTGCAGTGTAAGCAAGGGTGAGAAGCTAGCTAGCTGCCCGAGCCACTGTCCCTCCCTTTGCCTCTCTGCTCTTTGCCACCATCATGAGTGGTTGCTCTCCTCCATGTGCCACTCTGCCTTAGAGCCAGCTGAGTATAGACTGAAGCCTTTAGTAACTGTAAGCTGAATAAACGTCTGCTTCCTTCATTTTATTGTTCGGTATTTTGTCCCAGAAATGAGAGAAGAGTAACAGACACAATCCTTTCTTATCCTAATAAAGCAAGTTTTAACAAGACTACAACAAAATTTTGGACCTGCTCTATCTACTAAACTGATCTAAATAAGAGCATAACAATTTTATTTACTTAACTGATAATAAATTCATATCAAGTTCAAGTCAAAAATTGTGTGACTACAAATGTTAATACAATTTGTATTCCTATACATTAACAATACCTTTTACAAGTTTTACCCTTTAAGTTTTATTTTTGTATAGAAAGAAGGGAATGCATAATATTTCTTCCATCATCACAATTTTTGGAACTTCTCGCTATCCTTTTTATCTTCTTATTTTCAACAGTTTTAAGTGTGTTTTATTCATCTTTATTGAAGGGATAAAACATGAAATGATGGTGTTTGTGACTTATCCAGAAGGATAAACTCACAAGCAAGGCATTTGTACATTCACTGAAGAAAAAAAAATCTAGAAATAGAAGTTTGAAATAAGTGATGGAATTATACAAGGAATTAAATGTGCTGAAAAATAGTGGAAAAGGCAGGATAAATCGACAGAGGGGATTAATACAGTAGCAGCCACTGGAGCCAGCTGAGGCCCCTGCTCCCCAGTAGGAGCTTAGAGAACTGGCAAGAGGCTGTGAGGAGGGAGACAGAGACAGCTGCTCACAGTCATTGTGCAAGAATCTAAAATGCAGATGGCAGATACTGTTACATGGATAGTGTTATTAATGTCTTTTCAGCCACAGGGCAACTGAAGCTCTGTACTAGTAAGCGTCCTAGGGTCATCCAGCTAGAAAGTATCAGGTTCAGGAACTGAACCCAGGAAGACTGGCTTGAAACTCTGAACCACTCCAGTATATTCTACTGAGACTGAAAAATGAAGGATTTTATTCTACAGTACAAAGCTCCTGATGTTTTGCTTCTATAATGTCTTAAAAATAATTTTTGAAAAGGTTGTATATGTATTATGGTTACCTAATTCCTAAAACCTTAAATTACAGTGATACCACAGTTCATGGATGCTTTTGTTTGTGAACAAGTTATTTCACAAAACAAAGTATTGGTAAAACTTCATTTGCAAACTCTGTATTGGTTGACAAACACACCTGCAATCATCTTTCTCACACGAACACCAATGTGTTCATCTTTCCCAGAGTTATAGAATGCATTAAGCTTGTGACCTGAGGCACCAGTGTAACTCAGATGTAGAGAACATTTATTGGTTCTCCAAAGCCTGTTCTGCTTTTCTCCCATTACCTCCTGCTATGGTTTGTGTCTCGTTGTCCCCTCAAAGCTTCATTCAGTCATGGGGAAGAATGCTAGAGTTTGTGATTAACTCCTGGTCTACTGGGATTGTGGGTGTGAGTGCTGCTGGGTTTATGGGTAGGAGTACTACTCAAAGCCTGGGGCAGACAGCCTGAATGCAGCTTAAGGGAGACAGACTTGCTCTCTGCAGCCATTGTTGCTGCTACTTTTTCTCCAGTTTGGCTTCTGCTCTTTGCTGCTGCCATGAATGGTTTGTTGTCTGCCATGTGCCACTCTGCCTTGGAGCCAGCTGAATATAGACTGAAACTTCCAGTAACTGTGAGCTACATAAACCTTTCCTTCTTTCACTTTGGGTGTTGGGTATTTGTCCCAGCAATGAGTAAAGAGTGACTGAGACACCTCCTCTCTGTTGTGTGCAGTCCTTCTGTCAGGTACTGCCTTCACAGGGCTAGCACTGGCCAGCACAAGAAATGCTGCTATCTCTCTCCATGCAAATTCTAAGGACTGAGCGGGTTCTTTTAAGGTCCTTCTTTATGTTAATTTATTGCTGATTTTATCTGTTTTTGTCTTTTTGAGACATGGTCTTCCTGTCCAATTTAGGCTGGCCATGAGCTTACTTTGTTGCCCAGGCTGGTCGCAAACTAGCAACCAGCTAATTCTTCTCCTACCTCAGCCTCCTGAATGCCAGAATTACAGTCATGTGCTACCATACCCTGCTATTGCTGATTTTAATTTTTAATTTATTTAATATTTGTTAGTAAGGCAGAGCTTTGCTATGGCTCAGACTGGCCTTGAACTCCTAGCCTCAGATGATCTTCCTGCCCCAGCCTCCTGAGCAGCTGGGATTATAGGTGTGAACATTGGCTCCTGGCTCTAGCATCACTCTTAATGAATTGCTATCTGGTGTTATTTTTGTGTTCCCTATCTGTCTTCAATCTCTACCCATACAGGAAACTTCCAAGAGTTAAGGACACTAGGGGCCTGAAATTTCTTTTTACCTTCAATGTTTTTATGAGTTTATGTGAAAGAGAAATTTCAAGACTCAGGAGGTCTGAAAAAGCTGTGCACACATTAAGATGAAATTTTCCTCTTTCGTTTAAAAGCATCTTCAAAATTCCATCCAGTTCTTAGTGATTTCTTTGGTAATGGATTTATCACTTGGGAAGTACTTGGCTTTAACTCTTAAAGATAAATCCAAATTTGTCATTAAAAAATTAGCACACCTAGACTTATTAGATTTTTATTTTCATCCAAGGCCCAAATTGATTAGAATTTAATTAAACTTCAAAAGGAATTTTTATATATCAGTCTAGTGAGTACCAGTTTCTTAATTAATGCATACTATTAACTAATCAATTCATTATGATTTTATATCAGAAGAGCCTTTTTCATAGTAGATAACCATTTCACCACTCTTTGACAAAAATAACATTGTTTTAGAGTTCTATTTTTTTCTCTACTGGCTTCAGCTATAATAGTTTCATGGTCTTCTTGGTCTTATCAAGCGAAAAACTGTTCTAAATCTATATTTGAATGGAAATACAAAAAGTAAATTTATAATATTTCAATATAAAGTGCAACAAAGTTTTCAACGGTATTATGGAATACCCTAATATTAAAAATCTAAGTTTAAGGGCCAGAAAGATAGCTCAGCAGACTAAAGTGCTTGCTTAGGCAAGGTTAGGCAAGTGCAGGGACCATGGCCTGGCACCACATGCAGTACCAGCCCCATTCCCAGAGTGGGCTGAGTCGGCCAGAGCCAACAGAGTAACAACACATGCTTGTAATCCCGGTGCTGGGGAGGCTGAAAGCAGGAGGATCATCATGAGTCCAAGCTGCATAGTGAGACCCTGCAACAACCAAAAAATTAAAATTAAAAAAAAAATCTAAGTTTAAAATTCCTTCTTGATTACAACTAAAAGTGATCCTCAAAATAGCTATTGTCTCTTTTGGGCTATGGGCCAAAAAGGTATAACAGATTCATTGCAAGAGTTTGGCTATTAAGAACAGTTCTTTTATGGAACAACATTTGTCAATAAAAGGATAAATTAGAGGATTGTGGTATTATCTAGAGAGCAGGTATACAAGATAATATGTAGACTCTAGAATTAATGCTTAGGAATATCACAAAGCTGTGGAATGAGGCACATCAGCTTTCCTGATTGTCCCTCATAGTCCCCTTTCAATGTTTATTTTCACAGAACATGCAGTGCACGCTGTCATGTGTGTGCCATGACAAGGGCTGTGCCATGAAGGCCAGCATGTGTTGATAGGCTTCTCTGTTTTGTTCTTTGGTTGGTAGGTGTGCTTGCATATGAGTCACCAGTCAAATGTAGTCTTCTCAGGGCCAGAGGGGACTGTCCCACATCCCCCTGTACCTCACAATGCATTTAATCTGTAGCTATGATAGCTCTACCCAAATCTCACTATGAAAGGCTTCCTGTACATTAACAAAAATTCTCTAATTGCCTGTAGCAGAAGACCCAAGAAGAAAAAAAAAAGGTATTCATCTTGGTTTAGAGGTTGATCCTACCTCATGGAAATATAACTGGCCTGGTTTATGTGGCCCAACCAGGGTTTACACCTATTGCTCCGCATAATTGTTAACTGCATTCCTCTTTCTCTCAGGGTCTCAGTTTAGTTGAAAAACTATATGCTTAAACCATATACAGGAAAGAGACTAGAATTCTTGGCACAATTCTCGGATCTTTCACAGTCTGATCCCAAAGTTATAGCCCAGATTTTTCCTGCCACCACAGACACTCTGCAACCATCAAGGAGGGATGAAACCAGTAGAGGTTGTTTGCAACTCACCTCAGCTGCACTCTATTTTCCGGGTGGGGTACAGATCAACAGATCCCTAAATGTAGAGGCAGACCTTCTCATTGCCTATCCCCTGATGATTCCATGTTCTTGAACACTTGTGATGTAGGGTAAGGGGCTTTACAGAAATGGGTCATACAATCCCTAAAGGCACTCTGTGAGTGGCTTTAGAGCCTGTTTTTGGGCATCATACATTTTCCCTATGGCATGTAAGTACTCTGGTACTTTTGAGTTCATCTTGTGAAATTATATTGCTACCTTTCCTCTACATGGCAATATCACTAGAACATTTTTAAAAGAAAGGAGTTCACCGTCACGATGGCCACTCTCAGCTGCTGCATGAGGGCATTGAATTCTCCTGTCCAATTACCTAGAAGATAACTAGATAAC
>NDGM011181619.1:0-25421 GCA_002564305.1 Octomys mimax | reverse complement strand
CCTACCAATTTGATTTGAAGCTGTCTCATTGCTACTTGTTTATCAATAAAATTATGGGGAAAAAAGAGTTATATGGGCCTGGAAGAGCCCCAGAATAGCAGGACTAACTCTAGGCAACAAGAGCAAAGCAAGAGGCATCCCTAGCTCACGTTTGAAGATATATAAACCACAGTGATAAAATCAGCATGGTGCTGGCCCCAAAGCAGACATGTGGCTCAATGGAATGGAATAGAAGAAGCAGAAACAACCCCAAGCACATTCACTTATCTGATTGTTGGCAAAGGGGCCCAGAGACCTCCTTCATAAATGGTGCTGGGAAAACTGGAAATCCACATGCAGAAAACTGAGTCTAGACCCAGATCTCTCACCATGTGCTAGACAAAAATCAGGATGAATCAAGGATCTAAATGTTACAACAAAAACAGTTTGCTGGAAGACAAGATAGGTAAAATTTCTGAAGACATAGGTGCAGGCAAGGACTTTTTAATAGTGTAGGAAATAGCCACCAAGAATCAATAGAGGGATCAAATTAATAAGTTTCAGGAAACATCTAACAGAGTGAAGGGGAAAAAATTTGCCAGCTCCTCCTTGGCCAGAGGACTGACATCTAGAATATATAAAGAACTAAAATAAATTAAACCTCCTCAAAAACAGTGAAAATATGGGCAACCAAAATAAATAAACACTTCTCAGAAGATTATTCTCCCACGACTGATAAATATATGAAAAAATGTTCAGCATTACTGACCATTAGAGAAATGCAAAGTGAAACACCACTGAGGTATTTTCGTACTCCAGAAAGAATGATTATCTTCAAAAAATCAAAATCAAATAATAACAAGTTGGAGAGGATGCAGGGAAAAAGGGACATTTGTACATTGTTGGTGAGAATGCAAGCTGCTATAACCTCTGCAGAGATCAGTATGGAGATTCCTTCAAAAATTAAAAAATAGAAATTCCAACCCAGCTATTCCCCTTCTAGGTATCTTCCTGAAAGAGTTAACATCTGATTACATTTTTCTTACAGCTATACATGCACGTACATGTTTACAGCGGCACAGCTTATGATAGCTATATGTTGGAAATAGCCTCAATGTTAAATGAATGGATAAAGAAAATGTGCCATTGGTATTTGTACATAATGGAGTACTATGCTGCCATAAATAAGGATAAAATTGAGGCATTCATAAGTAAATGAATGAAACTCAAGCAGGTAGAGGGAGCAGGGAAATACGGGAAGGGAAGGTGACAAAAATAATTGAGATGTTCTATGTACATGTATAGGTGTCCCCTACATGTCGTCTTTATGTACAGCAAACATGTACTACTAAAAAATTAATAAACAAAAAAGAAGAGCCTTTCCAAAGTATCTGTGTAAAGAGTTCTTTTTTCTTGCCAAATGATTTATGAAATACAACCCAAATGAGAACAAAAATATAGAAAATATAAGAGGTCCCACTGAAAAATTATTCTTAGCTTTTACAATTAGGAATGAATATGCCAAGTTGCTGTAGAGGTTTCTGGTTGCTTACACTCAATTCTAGACTTAGCCGACGGCGGAGGGTTACAAGCCGAGAGGAAAGGCAGCCCCACTGGGAGTGAGACCAACGTAGAGTAGTGCAGAGTGCAGTTTGGAGCTGTCCCCTCCAAAGCGGGGCGCCTAGGACATTTCTCCACGTCTAGCATACCTGCCCCTGCCTGGGGGCCATCGCAGGATCTCCACCTCTCTGGGATCCTGTTCAGGCCTTGTGTTTTGTGGCCGAACAGATCCCTGAGGGGAGAGATGTAGGAGAGGAGCAGGGGCCGCTGTCAGCAGCCTCCAGTGTGCACGGGGCTTCCCTAGCACCGCTGCAGGAAGTCACCTGTCCTCACCTCCGCTCTGTTCCCTGAAAGAAAACTCCAGAAGTGGGCCAGGGCTTGCGGATGTGGACAAGCCTTCCAGGAGCTGGCGCGAGGCGCGGAGCGTGAGTGCTGCCCCTCCATGGCACGGGGAAGCAGCAGGCCCACAGACAGGGAAAGACCCCAGCCTCGTCCTCATGGAACGAAGCGGACCCCAGCTACGTGCTCCTCCGTTCTTCCGAAGGGCTGGAAAGAGCTCATGTTCATAAGAACCGCGTTACTCAAATGAATATTAAGCTTACACTCTCTACTCCCTGCCCCTAACCCATGTGGATAAATCCAATGCATTACAACCTCCTTAGAGTCCACCGCCGGCCACACGCTCCTGGCTGTGTTACAGGATCCCTATCTGTTCGACATCAGTAGTGGCAGGTGATAAACTCTCACGTGCAAAGCAACGCCTTCTTCACTAACAGACCATTAAGCTGTCTGAAGCAGAGTTCATACCGATTAAACAGGAAATGCCGTCTGCAGCGTCCAGTACCCTTTCTGTGACTGTGCAGGCTGGGCTCCAGGCAAGTACAATCCTTTCATCTGCACCGTGGCTTTGCTTCTTAGTTCTTCAAGGGGCTTTTTATAGGAGTGATCTAAAGAAAGCCTGGCCGTAGCTCTGCAGGACAGATCAAACCTCAGCAGCGATGTCACCGACTGGGGACAAAGACACAGTGGCAGGATCAGTGGCTGGAGTTCGAGGTCTGAGCGCCTGCTGAGGGTGGGGCATCACCGCTACCTGGTGCCTTTTCCTCCCTTTCGCTGTAACTACAGCTTGAATGCAGTTGTTTCAACCCAGCCATCCTGACACCCTCGGAATGCTAGAAACCCCAGGGGTTCCCGCGAGCTGCTTCTGCCATGTGAAATCGCTGTTAGTGAGTAAAACTGTGTTCGGAATTCTGCCATCCTGGGTGAGCGATTTGGACCTCGAGTCTCACCTCGGGTTGTCACGGTTTGGTAGATACTTCGGTGTCCCTAGTGAATCTGATGGAGGCAGAAGGCTTTAATTAAATAGATCACTGGTCCTTGGAATGGAAATGTAAACGGAAGCATGAAGAATGTGCTTTGCTGTTGGTAGACATTCGTCAACTCTAACTGAACATCCCACATTAATTGGAAAGTTCAACTCTCGGCATTTGTAACCGTCTCTATGACAGCGGCTCTTATCTGGGGTGATTTTGCTACCTCAGACATCAGGCAATGTCTGGAGATGTTTTGGGGTATCATGTCTGAGGGGGAGCTTGCTACTGCTACCTGTTGGGTGCAAGCAGGGAAGCTGAGCACCCCAAAATGCAGAGATCAGCACCCAGCACATGAACAATCACAGGGCCCCAGGCTGCGAGATGCCAGGCCATGCATAGCTCCTGTGCTCAGTGGCAGTAGGTAAATTATAATAAACAAAATAAAACATTCAAAACATAGAGGAAGGGGAAGGGATTCAGAGAATTTAAAGTGCAGACTTTCTGCTAAGTGAGGCTAGATGTCTTTATCTCTTCGCAAGAGGAAGGGTGATCCCTGCTGAGGTATCATTAGGCAGTGTTTCTCTGATGCGTTTCAGGCAACCCAATGACAGCTTATTTTACAGAGGAAGTTTAGACCCTCGCCTTAGGCAAAGAGCAGTGAAACGGAGGTCCAGCCGGAGGAGCCGCAGGCCGCTGGGGCTCTGGACCTGCGGTGATGCTGGCCTGCCTTGGTGTCATGTTCAGCATCAGGCCGTGACTTTTTATTGAGTGTCCACTCTGGTGCCACCCTGGGCCACCAGCAGTGGGGAGGACAAGTAGAGAAATGGCTCTGTAAAAAAAGGAGTCAGAAGGAGGTGGCAGGCTCCTGAGAGGGCGTGAGGTACAGGGAGAGGAAGCTGCACAGGGAGTAGAGGAGGGAGAAGGGAGATCAGCACCAGGTCTCGCCCAGGGCACAGCTCCTCCAAAACCCCAGAGAGAAGTCTCTAATGACCTGTGCAGTGGACACGAGAATGGACCACAGGAGTCCGTCCTTTCAGTGTCTTTCTCTCTGCATCTTCCCTTGATCCCCAAAATGATGCCACGAAGAAGAAAGCAAAAACAGCAGTGCACAGACTCCCTACAGCCCAGCATCCAGGCCTCTACCCCTTCACTGGAGAGATAAGGGCAATCGTGCCTGCCCCCTGCCTGCTGTGTAAATGAGCACATTTTGGTCAACGAGTTGAAGATGCTCTGTGGGATGCAATTATTTCCTGGCTGAAATGGACCATCATAGACACCTCGAGAAGCCCATCTCATCCGCTCCCTCTCCAATTAGGCTCCTCGTGCACTAGCTTCGCTTGTGTGAAAATGGAGCCCAAGGGCCCAGTGAAGGAGGTGGAATAATGTTAATAACATTTGCTATGTCCAGAACTGTCCTTTGATCTGGGGGTTAGGAAGAAGGAGGAGGACTGGATATAAAATAGCATTCACAGTGGGAGAAAGACCTCCCCCCCCCAGCCAACAGATGTCCTGGGAAAGAGGGACATCCTCTCACTCGAGTCCATGAAGGAATCACTCTTCTTGCAAACACTGGGCCTAGCCACCAGCTCCCGCTTACCAGCGCCCGGGCCTGGGTCGCCCTATGTGCCAGGGAGCCGGTATAGTGGTTGCGGTCCTGACAGCAGTGCCCTGGCTCCCTTGTTTCCTTCATGTTTTATGGGCATGATGAGCGTATTTTCAGTGTGGTGCTTCCTCTCAGCCCACTAAACGGAAGGAGATGAGGCTCCGCCTGGCGTGGTTCCACTCGCCGGCTGGGTACAGGATGCTTTGCGGTTTGGGCATCATCCTGAAAAGGAGCTTCATCCAGAGGCAGCTAAACAGCAAACTGGAACTTCTCCCATCTCAAACGATTCAATATTGGCAACAACATCTTAATGCCACAGGCAAGGGGTCAGTAATCCAAGCTGGGTAATTAGGCTGGAAAAGAACAGCTCCGCGCGTGGGGTGACGTATTCCAACCTTTCTTGTGACATGGCGATGAAGGGCGGGTGAACGAGGGGTGACCAGGTAGATGAGACAGTGGGCAGCTGGCCCCGGCTTGTCGTTGCCAGTGAGTGCAGAGCTGCTCGCGCCTAGGTCAGATGCTCCAGTTGACTGGAGCCCGTGACAGAGCCGCCTGTGATGGTTTCCTGAGACACTTGGCCCAGAGCAGAAAGCAGGCTGAGGGTTCAGAGGCTGGGCGGGGAGCAGCCGGCCTTGCTTCTTTGTGGGCTTGGGTGCTCCAAGGAGAGGAAGATGGGGTTCAATAGGGGGTTGAAATGACCACCTCAGGCTGTTATTATTTTTGCTGCACTGATACTCTGCCTAATTATAAGACCTTGGGGATGCTGCCCCGGGGGTGGCTGGCATGGTTTAAGGAAGAGGATGAAGGTGCTTGACTTTCCTGAGTAACAGGGTTTAGCACACACTGCCAGCGCATGAGCAACCTCTCTGCAAGCTGGATTCCAGCCCTGCACCTGTCGCCGCATCCTGGCAGCGGCCCTCTGCCGTCACGTGGTGACTGTGGACAAGGAGCACCCCTGAGGGGCTCACTGTCGCTTCACACCCCTCTGTGGCCAGAATCCAAGTCCAAAGGCCTTTCAGTGGCCAGGGTTTGCTCTTCTTTTTTGTTTTTTCTCTGAGAAAGTCACATGGTGTCACTTGTCTTTCATGGTGGGAGGGGACAGAAAGTGCTGAAGGTCTGAACAGCCTGAACACCCGTGAGACCATCGCAGTGTTTGTCTCTGAGTCCAGAATGCTTTCACCCTTGATGCTGCTTGGCACTTTCCACCATGCCCGTGGGACTCTTTCTCCTCCCTGCCACTCCATTCCCCTCATTTTAGGGGACAGGTGCGTGTTCCTGGATCACCAGCCTGACCCCATTTGGGGGTACAGCTCTTCTCTTTCCATAGTTGGGAAATACTCTGCCTCCAGTTTTCTGAGGGTATTGTTCCAGACTTCATGGCCAAACTCTAGACCAACAGTGTGGAAGATACCCTAGACCAAGTCGGGAGGGAGATACCCAGAGAGGAGCCGAGTCTTAGAAAAGTTGGCACGTGTTGATTTGCCCTGGAAGCCTGGGCATCTCCTTAATAAACTGGTGGTTTTGTCACTGTTCCTTGCATGGGGCACAGGATGGTGGTGCTACTGGGAATGTGTTACTTCTTCTGTTGACCCAACCTACCGGGGATGCCCAGAAGCCTGCAACCCCATCTGGCTTTCTTCTTCTTGAGGGGCACAGTTGTTGGTCTCGTAAGTGGAATTCTGGCCAAACACCACTAACGGTGATCTACTGGGCCTGTAGCTCACCCCCAGGGTCACTGCCATGATTCTAGACCCATATTTGGGTCCATGTGCCTGGTAGCTGGTGTGGTCTCCCATGAGGTGTATCTTCGGTGAGGTTAGAAGCATTGTAGTGATGAAGGTCGGCTTCACCCTCTCTGGGCAGAATATCACGTCTGAGGAGCAGAATCTAAGAGATTTAGAGGTGAGGGTCCAATCATATCCTCTGTGACTCCTTTCTTGGTCTAGTCCCTGTAATAGGACAGGTTTTAGGTGCTTCCTGAGGGGGTGCCTTGGCCATAGCTCACTCCAGGAGAACAGCATCCCAGAGTCCACTTTCATACAGGTATGTCACCTTTGCCAGACAGATTAAGTTGGCCCCAGGGGACGTGGCATACAGCCACTAATGAAGTAAATGTATTCTTTACGGTCTCAGGAAACAGCTTGTCTTGGCATGCAATGGACAATGATGCGCGTTTACATTTCTGCACCTGAACTGGTCACCTGTCGCTGCCTTCACTGTGATGTAGCCAGGACTGTGAATATTTGCAGAATCTCACATTGACCCATGATGTTGAAGATGGACATCAACCAGGCCGACAGAGCAAGGGTGGCTGACCTGCTGGAAGTTTGGAAACACTCACATGCTTCAGAGGGTTGAAGCTATTCCCTATAAATAAATATTCAGGGGCCTGTTATCTTCCTAGAAATTATAGGAGTGCAGTGGCCAGAGGCAGGCCAGGACACCTTCACCAAAATGAAAAATAGGGAAGAATATCCTGTGTGGGCCTGGTGAAAAACATCTCCAGGGGGCACAAAAAGCCCGCATAGGAAGCACCACGAGCCTAGCGGTCTCGCCCGTCACTCACAGCTGTGTTTTCTTGTCCTGAGTATGCCTGAGAACCATTCATCTGAGACAACAGTGACATGAGATCGGGCACAAGCAGGATAGAGGGCAAGAGCGTGCTGCAGGAGCCAGCACCCCAAACCCTATGTCCCTATGCCTGTTCTCTCTGCCTCACCATCGACGTCTCCTAGGTCCCTGTCGAGGGGGCACTTGCAGCCTGGCGAAGGCTACCAACTTCCCGCGGGGTATCTTGGCTGCAGGAAGCTGCCCTCCGCTTTTGTTCTTCCTCAGGCAACTCCCACCCACCTCCAGGGCCTGGTGCAGTGGAGCAGGAAAGGCTGCTGAGGCTGACGAGGGGGCCTCGGGGGCCAGGTCTGTTTTCCTGCTCCTTGTTGGGGGAGCTGGCACGAGGTGCTGACCCTGCGCCTGGTTCACCTTTGCCCTTCGCCCGAGGCTGGTGTCCACATTCTGTCTCCAGTGCGGTCCCCGAGTCATCTTGCACATCACATTCCCTGTCGGGATCTGATTCTGGAATCCGCCATGGCGGGGGCCAGCACCAGGGCGGTGGTGCGAGGCTTTTCGTGTTCTCTCCTTGCTCAGACAGCAGACCTGTCCAAAGGCATCCAGTGCTGGGCGGCATCACTTCACAGCTGGGCCCAGCTCTGCGCTCCGCAATATTTGAGTTTCAAAGTCAGGCTGGTCATCTCTCTGCCAGCCCACAAGGGAAGGAGGTGGAGAACAGGAAGAGGTGACAGACCTGTTGCTTGGACACTGTGACACCAGAATGGCACCTGTCTCAGGGCCACGCCCAGCTTCTCAGCGGGCTGAGCGACCCTCACTGGGCGTCATGCTATCTGCTGTTGGCTCTCGTGTGCACTCTTCCAGAAGCTGACCTTGGCGTTAGGGACTGTGTGCAAATTCTTTATTTGGTAGATGACACCAGAAAGCATGGAGAAAGGATGGAAAAGAGACCGGGAAGGGAGGAAGTCAGTGAACCGTATTGTTGAGCAAGGTGCTAACCTGTGCGAACGAAGCTTGGCCCTGGCTGACTATGGGAGCAGAGAGACAGCAGGCAGCCCTGCGTCCTCGGGTGCCCGTGGCCCTGCCTTCAGCCACCCAGCCACTGTGGCAGAGGGCTGGTCCCAGCAGCACTCGCAGCCTGGCACTTTGGGCAAGGCCTTTGTGTACTGCATCCCAGCGAGGCCGGGCAGGCCTCGGGCAGGGGAAGAGAGAGCACACAATGTCTGTCGCAGACTCTTGGTACAGAAGGGAAAATGGAGCTCGGGGAATGACTGGCCGACTACCATTTGTGCAGTATTGCTTTTCAAAGTGATACATTTTAAAATGTAGATGAATTTAATTTTGAGAGTATTCAGGCCCCTCTACTCCTTCCTTCCTGCCTGCTTTCCTTCCTCCCTCCCTCCCTTGCTCCCTCCCTCCCGCCCGCCTGCCCGCCTGCCTGCCTGCCTGCCTTCCTTCCTTCCCTCCTTCCGTCCTTCCTTCCCTCCTTCCGTCCTTCCTTCCTTCCTTCCCTCCTTCCTCCATATCACTATTTTCCAGATGTCTTGTTGCTCACCTGGGTTCTAGCAGTGCAGAAGATCCAGTCTGGGGCTTCGGAAGTTTCTTGGTTTGGTGCAGATGATGAAACAGAGTGAAGTCAACAGCAAATTCCACAGGTGCAGGAGGTGCTGATGTCCTTTGCATGGTTAGTTTTCAGTCCCAGGGATTGAACCCAGGGCCTTCTCACTGAGCTACATGACCTGGCCCCTCTGCTGAGTTCTGACTTGTGATCCTTCTGCCGCAGCCTTTCAAAGGGCTGCTTTCTACAAATTTTACGCATAGACATTGCCATTTTAAATAAATATCTCTCACTATTGGCTTGGGGCTAGCTCTTCTGGAACAAAGCATGCGTGGAAAGGCTTTGGCCCATGTTTCTGTGTGTCTGTGTCCACCTGTGTGGATGTCTGTAGTCTGGTGACACCCTTTAGTCCCAGGGAAGCCTGGCCAGCCAAGCGCAATGCTTTCCTTTGCCTTTCGGAACTTCTGCCTCTGGCATGCAAACACAGCCCATCGGTCTCCCCTCCAAGTTTAATCATAGTGTTGTGAGGACCCCAGAGGCACCTTCCTTTGCCTACCCTTCAAACTATGTGGACAAATCAAGGAATGTCAGAAGTGAATTAATCACCTCCCTAAATGCAAGCCAGACATGAGTGTCCAGAAAAGGGAGAAGAGAGCTCCTTCTTTCCCAAGCCGAAAAGGTTACCAGAGCCGCACTCGGGGTTATCCCTCCCGGCTTGTCTCTGGGCCTGTGGAAGAGCCCCTCCGAGCCGCCGCTCTCCCCCGATACCCACGCACAGCCCTGCGGCCAAGGCCTGGTGCTCCGCATCCCGCTCAGGGTGCAGAGGGGAGAAGCCCCTGGATTTCTGTTTAGTAGTGGGGGATCCGTCGCTTTCTTGTCCAGCTCTTGAGAAGGCAATTGTTTATGCGCCATGTGGAAGCTGCTGTGCGCTTTGTCCTTTTGGGCTTTTTTCTTTGGGCTCCGCTACGATTTCATCAGCTCCATCAGAGCCATCTCCGGAAACTTCTTGGAGAAATATTAAAACAAAAACAAAAACAACAACTAGCTTTTCACTGCGCGTCTCTCTGTGAACTCACCCAGCTTAGAAGGCCTTGGTTTTGGAGAGGTGTACGGGTCTAGAAAAAGAAAAGATAAATGTTCATTGTGACTTGAGAGTTACATGACGGAAAAGAAATACTTTAGACACACACATAGAGAAATTGGTGCCAAATCTTTTCTGTATCACGTGGTGCTTTTAAAGTTCTGCTTGCAAATAAACGCGAGGAAAGCAAGTTCAGGGCTGAGGGAATGTTATGACAAGCCTGTGGACTTCGGCCCTGTAGAATGGAAGTTTCAAGATGTAACCAAGGAAAGAAAGGGCCTCCGGAGCCACAGTTTATCCAGTAGATTGGATCCAGATTTCATAAACCACAAAAATGTCACCCCAGGACCATGTGCAGAAACATGTTTTCTTCGGAGTGTCTAAAGTGGAAACTGAAATACACAATGAAGACAATTAGATGAAATTTGGAAAATGTCAAACCCAGGGACCTAGGGCAGCTTGAGTCTGGACCCAGCTTGGGAAGGGCTTCTCGGATGCGTACGGTGCAGAGGGGGCGTCTACACAGAGGAGGGAGATGTCTAGCAGGGTGTGTGCATGCGTGTGTGTGTGTGTGTGTGTGTGTGTGTGCGTGTGTGTGAACTGTTTGTTAAAATTATGATCTTGATAACTCCCATCAGGGTGATAGGGGACTATGACAAAGTGCTCAGCCACCCCCACCCATCAAGCCAAGGACAACTTGCAGGTGTGCAAGCTTGGCCTGGACACAGGTCTGAAGGGAGACCCTGTCCAGATCATAACCTGGAGATTCCGGCTGGCATTCAGGCGAAGGCAGGGGTGGGGCGGCCGTAGGCCATGAGTCAGGGCAGGTGACGGCCTGCTGCGCAAGACGCTGCGGCACTGGCTACACTCCTCTCCTACCTCATTGCTTCTCTCTGTTGGGGTTCGGTTGCCTTCACTGATGTGGGAAAGAAGACGCCCACTGTTCTGGTTCGTAGTGTGGATTATGGAGAAAGTGCACAGGACGTGCTTTTAAGAAAGCGGCCTTCCGGTCAGTTGCTGTGAGCACGTACACAACCCTGTTTCTGTGCTCTAGGAATTGCTCGGCCCCACATGCACACCCATCGTGACTAGCAAGTCCTAGAAGCCAACCTCGCTTTGAATCATTCCAGCAAACACAGGAGGGTGTTCAGAGGGTCACTATGGAGACATGGGCCAAGTGTGCCGCAGGGAATCCTCATTACAAAGGAGAGGCTAAGTTGTCTCCAGGTTCTGCATGAGGAGACTAAGCCACACACAATGGAGACCCCACGCCCTGAGGAACAGTACTGGACTCACCCATGTGGCTCCTGACCTCTTCAAATAACCCCGAATCTCTAGAGCTGTGTGCATCCTCTGTAATAGCCACTCATGACTGTTAAATTTTCAGTGAACAAAAATTAAACCTAAAACTCCATTCCTCACCACATTAGCCACAGTTTAAGCACTCAGTAACCACATGTGGCTGGTGCCTGCCCTCTCGGGCAGTGGCACTGTGGGGTGTCTCCATTGCTATGGAAAGTTCCACTGGACTGCGTGAATCCTTCCATCTAAATCCCAACATAGCACTGCCAGCTTTCAAAACAGAGCAAATTTGGTAGTGATTATTCACATGAGACAGAGCTGCAGCATCCTGAAAGGAGTTGCCCAAATGATTTCTATTAACCAGAGAGTTGAAAAGTCTATTTACAGATCGCTAAGCACTTGACAGAGAGGCAGTCCAGGGAGAGGGGAGGGGTTGGGGACTCAGTCTGGAGAACTTTCTCCAAAGTTGGGAGATGCATTCCACTTAGAAGAGATTTTGAAATGAAGTTGAGGTAGAATGCTAAACTGAAGGAGGCAGAAAAGACTCACAGGTTCCAGGTTGCCTCCTCTGTGTCCCTTCAAGATAGATTTCAGTCTCAAAATTTTGAATCTTGAAAGTTTGGGCATGCAGGTCATGGAAAAATCTGACAGTGCCATTCAAATAATTCCTCTCTCCCCGCCTGGCTGGGCCACAACGTTGCCCCAAGCAGGGTGTTGAACCTCCCATGTCTCCTTCCCACCCTCAGATGATAAGGCTGAGCACTCCCAAGCACTTTCGGGGGTCCCCTTCAGTACAAGGTGAAGGCAGCAGTGAGAGAAGGATAAGTTGTTCATTTTGTAGTCAGTGAATCTCCTCCTAGAGGCCAAGCCCTCCGAGCCAGCAGCATGCTAAGCATGTAGGTGGGCAGCTGAAGGGGCTTCTGACCATGGTCTTCATGTACCTTTGTGTCCCTGGAAGTAGAACTGGTTTAGGGATTCTTGGCCTGTGGTATCGTCACAGAATGCTCTCGGGAGACACCTGCAGGACAGTAAGAGGTGCTAGCAATTGCACTGATTTTGGGTGAATTCATCTCAGCCAGATAGCCAGAACTTCCTCCAGTCTGTTCTGCACCCAAGAACAGATGAGAGATCACACATCAGTCACTACGCTCGCTCATTCATTCATTCATTCATTCAATGTTTCACCTTTCCACTCCCTGGTAAAGGGCGCATCCTCTCAGGCATCCACAGGCAAAGGTGACTGCTCCTACCCAATGGCTGTCTCCCAAACCAGGGTACATGTTCAAGCTGGGTAATGGGGACCTAGGGTGCAGCCGTAGCTTTCCCCAAATGGTTCTAGTATCATCAGTCCTATGATTCTCCTATCATTGAAAGCCGAGAGAGTATCTTCCCTCAGCCTAGCTTCTTGGTGTTGCTTTGTCTTCTTAAATGTAAAAGTGTATTTGATAGCTTCCAGTATTTGTTGAGGTCCCTTAAATGGTCACTGATGTCTCCTCTTTAGGGAAAAATGACGCCATCTGGCTCTGTCTCCTGTTAGCCTTGGCACGATTAATGACAGCACAAAGGATTCAGCCAGCATGAAGCACAGTGCAAAGTTGCCTCATTAATAAAATGTATCATCACATGTTCTGAAACTACCCCCTTCCAAGGGGGCCACATTCATTAGGAATATTTTCATTCAGCATGAGGCAGTGGCAAGACGTCTGGCTGTCTGTGTGCAGAAGATCCTCAGCTGCCCAGCTTCAGACGCCCGCTGTAAGCCTTGGCGGTGAAGGCTTTCTAACAAAGGCCTGTAAATCCTGCTCTTGGTCTGACTCGAACTTCTCCACCAAACTTCCCATTGGCATCTTTCGCCGTATGCATGCAACACTTCTCTAATTAAACGCAGTGTTCCCCTCAACTTTGGCACGGCAGTCTCGGAGGCTGGAAAAAATTATTTTTTCAGACCAGGAGGGAAGGCAATGTTTGAAAGAGCCGCTTTTGTCTTTCAGAGTCTACCAGGGCTTCTATCTGCACCTGAGCATTGAAGAGAGGTGTTAGCTTCAGCCCGTCTGTTCTCAAGGCCTCCGATGTCCCCAAGGCCTTAAAAGGACCAAACAATCTGTCAGTGACTCAGAGAATCAGCTGTGAGGTGTGTGCCTTTCTTTGTGAATGGCTGGGCCTTGCTGTAGGCTGTCTGTCTTCCCCAGGCTGGAGGCTGGGTACATTGGCAGTAAGTAGTGTGCAAAGCACGGTAGGTAGTGTGTGAGGTGGGCGTTAGGGTGGACCCAAATCTCAAACCCAGCTCTGCCGTTTATTGGCTGTGGATCGCGGTCATTCATTTAACTTTCAAGCCTCAGCCTTCCTCACTATAAAATGGGAATAATATCAGCCATCTGGTAAAGCAATGAGTCCTATGCAGAGCCTGTTCTTAGATGGTAGGTGTTATGATGAAGAATGGTGTTACTGGTTTGTGGTTCCCACAGGACCCAAAGGTGCAATCCTAGAAGTTGGTCCTTCTTCCAGAGACTTTACTTCATATGTATTTTCTGAAACTTTCCCAGCAGAGGTAGTAAACGTGTCAGCTTTTTGACCTCAGAAAAGAGTCCTTGGCTAAGCTATGAGGGAGAAGAACCCACGTGGGGATCGGGCTGGTCTAGATTCCCACAGGCAAGTATTTTGTGTTAAGCAGAGCATGTGAGTACTCACCCCTCTACCTGGACCAAGCACCAACTCCAAGAGAGCACTTGTGTCTTTTTCTGGAAACAAGAAGGCTAAGAATTTTAAGAGTGTAGGTCAGCTGGTGATTCCAGATCTCAGAATTCCTGTGGACTCTGATTGACCTCCTGGTAAGATGTAATGAAGGTTAAAAAAATTCTTAGAGATAAGGGTTCCCAGGTGGAGCATTTTGTTTCTCAAGCAGCGGGAGAGAAGGGGTGAGCAGCTAACCCTGATTTAGAAGATGGTGAAGCAATGCTGCTCTTTCTCCTCCCGAGGCGGTGTTCCTCCAGCTTCCACCTTTGGGCCCATTTCTTCCTTGTTCCTTGACTCACATGTGTTTACGCAGAATGAAGTCTCCATGACTCACCACACAGGTGGGAAATGAGGAAAACGAGCACAGAGGCAAGCGCCGAGAGCCACGCGTGCCTGAAAGCCTCTGTCACCTGGGCGCCGTGGCCAGTCTGCTTCCTGGGATCTCCTGAGGGAGGGAGGCAGCTGTGAAGAGCAGGGTAGCTGGCCTGCAGAGGACCAGAGCGCTGGGCACTCTGTCACTGGGCAGAGCTGTAGCCCCCTCCCAACACCCCATGCTCTGTCCACTGACCATATCATTTTTATGCAAAAAAGAAAAAGCAGTTAAAAACATTTGGAGACATCCGCTCAGTGGACCAAAAGTAATGAAATCCAACCACAGGTCTCTGTAGCTCGTATACTGCATGGAAACTTGGTGCGATGAGTGTTCTTTGCTTATTGTAGGAGGAGAGTTTCAAGGCTGCAATAATTTTAAATGCACAATAAATGATTTACTTCTCAACTTAGCTGGCACAGGTAGCATGTGGCCATCAGAGTAACTTGCTGAGCAGAGGCCTTGGCAGATGGCAAGGCTACGGGTGACAGACCCAGGGCATGCTCCAGCAAGAGGGAGTCCTTTGGTCATTTAAGTGAAGGGGATAATACTGACTGACAATTCTCTTTCCTCAGAGGCAGTCTGTTCTTAGCAGATTCTGAAATTTTAAAAGCTTGGTATCAAAATGATCTGATTCCTAGGAGCCAGGTGCTCAATATTCCTTTGGATTTGAAGGAAAGACATGCCAGGTACTTCTTATGACTCACGTCTGACTTTTCAGAGTTGGCCGTGCGCTGATTCTCATCCCCCGTTGGAATCAAGGAGCCCACACATCTAGGCAACACTGGGGAAACCCCCGGGCTCAGGATTCTGGGTTTATTCTTTGTAGCGCCTCCACCCCAGGGAAAATGCTCACTACTAAGCCATTTGCAAAAGCAGAACTGAAACTAGTTAGCAGTGTCAGATTTTAAGCATGATGAATTCTCCAATAAATAATACCACCCAAGCGTCAAGTACACCCTTGACTACAATAGCCTAAAGCCCATAATGTCCAACATGGGCAAAACTATAGAGATAGATCAGAGACGCCACTGTACAGAGTCTGGCTCCAAAGGAAGGGAAAGTCACAAGGAAGGCTTCCTTTATCCTTGACTCCTCCAGACTGACAGCGAAGTCCGTAGGACATTTCTTTTCTGCCTTTTCCCCTTTCTTCTCCCTCCCTCCCTGCCTCCCTCTCTCTTTCCTTCTTTTGTCAACTGGAACATTCCAGCTCAGCTGTTTATTTAGCTGAAATCAACTGGCTAATTGTCAGATTTTCTCTGCTTTGGAATAAGTAGTTTTTACCTGAGCTACACGCTTACTCACGCAAGATAATAAGAAATACAGAAAGCCACAGAAGCATTTAGAAGACAAGCAAGTTATGGAATGCCTATTAGGATATCCAATTTGAAATCATTTCCAAAAGGTTCCGCATTCTTTCCTTTGCACCCAGCTGCCTCCCCTCGGTAAAGCTTCCGCGCCATGAACAACAGTGTGGATGTTTCCAAAAGGTCACGTCCACGAGGCTCCATGGAGCCTCAATTACTTTCTCCTGAAGGAAAAGAAGGGAGGAGAAAAAAGGCACCAAGACATTCTGGGGACATTTTAATTAGGTACAAAAAGGCAAGTGCAAATCTCAAGCTTTTCTTTAGAGACCAAGATGAAATTGCTCCCTGGACTACCTGTTGCTGCTAAAACTCAGAGCGGCAGGTGGGAAGCGGGCTGAGAGTGAATAAGAGACTACGTTTCGTGGCACAAGTCTGTGGCCACACCAGGGCTATTCCACAGAGCCACAAAACACATTCAGAAGATTTTTGTGACCAAATAGGAAGGAAAATGTTATTTTTGTGTCACGGTAATGTACTTTTTTTTCCCTGCCACTAATTATGCTATCTCAAGAAAATAATTGGAATTGGCTAGGAGAAATTAAGAATAGAAACTTGCAAATTATATAACCTAATGAATCTAACTTTTGGTAATGAACCTAGTTGCTACTTAGCACGCATCAGTGAAGCCTGCATTCAACAGAGGAGCCCTTCTAATTCTTTTAATTCAATGGAGCCATTTTTAATAATTCCTAATTAAGTCAGGCTCAGAAATGATAGTCTCCATGGCAATATTGATTTATTTTCTTTTCGTGTCTCTGCCAAACATTGGGGCTGTCAGGATCCAGAGGTGCAAAGGCGGACGCCATCAACAAAGATCCCAGAAACAAAGGGATAATGGGGTGGCTTCACCCAAAGCTCTTTCTCTCTGAAGTCCCAAGAATGAGGAGCTGTAAGTGGAAGGAGATGGAGGAGGGGGCGTGCCTGGCCACTGATTAGTTTTCAGCATGAGCTAACAATGATGAAAACACCCTGTGAGCAGAAAAATAGAAGCCATTAAGGTGCGGATCCAAGGTGGGAGAGCAAATGTTTCTGATGAGGGCAGAGCAGACGGTGCCCTCCCGCTCTCCCTCTCCAGCTCACCCTTCCGCTTGAAGGACCACCGGAGTTTGCCTCTGCAGAGAAAATGAGTTGGATGAGGATGAAGTATACAAGGGCCCAACTGGTCCACCGCCTCTCCATCGGGCCCTTTAATTGAGTGCACCACGGAGTGGGGGCTATGTGCTGTCGCCATGGACAAGAGCCTCTCCGATTGCTCTCCAGCACTGAGATGCATCCGGCCTGCTCGTCCCGAGAACGTGGCTCTGCTCCGCAGAAGCATTCTCCAAAGACCCCCCCTCATCTGAACCTTGACTTCGGGCCCTGATGGAAATGAAGCCGACTCCAATGCACAGATTTGCAAAGCTGCGCTATTATTTTTAGAACATGTAGTAATGAAAACAGTAATACTTATAATAAAACTAATAGGCTCAATTAAAGTATACCTTCAGAGATATAAACAGGAGTCAAACAGTGTATAAGCATCGTATTTTAAAAATTCAATTAAGAATCTGCCTTTAAATGGGCTTGAAAAGAAATCCAGAGCCTGGTCAGGCCTCGCGCAGACATGGTATGTCTCAGAATGTCAAATTCTCACTCAAAATTGTATTAACTCTTGAGGATCTGCATGTGATTTAGGGTGTGTTCACCCCTAGGGCCTTCTAGTCAGTCTGATGTGTGCCAAGGGGCATACAGAGGCTTTGAAAATGCTCTAAAATAGTCAAAGCCCTCAATGGCTTGCAAACGAAATTGCCGAACCATCAGCTAGGGAGACAGGGGCCTCTCCTCGGGAGACGGATGTTGCATTTGCAAGGTGGGAATGGATCCCCCGCATACAAACCCCTGCACAGCACCATGCAACTGTGCCCCAGCTATGACGGAGTGCTGTGTGAGGATAGTGCTGTGTCCAGGACGCGGGCCAGATGGACGGGCAGATCTGTCCCTAACAGGCTCTGCCATTAACTAGCTGGCTGATCGCGACCAAATCCATGGTGCATCTCAGAGCCTTTCTTCCTCTAGCAGTGGCGTGAAGACAGTCACCTCTCCTCCGCCTGCTTGGAAGGCTGCAGGAGAGCTCGAAGAACATGAGCAATGCAGAGGCAGAAGGTAAAGCGTGAAGCAGACTGAAAATCAGAATGCCAGCCCTTTCTGTACCTGCTGTCTGGCTTGAATTCACTTAACCTAGCTGGGCCTCAGATACCTTATTTATGAAATGAAGGTAATAGTTATATCCGTCTCCGAGGATAGTCACGGCCATAAGATGCATTTGTATTGAGTGCTTAGGGTAGTGCCTGGTGCATCATGACTGCTAACAAGTGTTTCCCATTAGTGCTATTATTTCACCAAAAAGGAAAATAAACAAAATTTTAAAAAAGATTGTCCTTCTCTTTCTTAAAAAGAACTCAATTTCCTATCACAGTGCCATGGGGGCTTTACAGAATGTCCTACCTAGGAGGCCCCTGAAATAAATCCTGAAAGATAAGATCATTAAAAAGCTTATCAATGCTGTAATTTCTAAAGCAATATGCAACAATTTGAATGAGGGAATGAGAAAAAAAATGATTTAAAAAGGAAGGGGAATCATGAGTGTATTGTACTCAGGATATCTAAGGTGATTGTACTACTCATTTCTATCAGCTTTTTGAAGGGATCAGTTAATGTTTCAAATTTTTAGTTTGACAAATTTTACATGCTCATATCTGGTAATCTGAGCAACTGCATCGAAGACAACAATGTTCAGTATAGCAACTATTGTTGCATACCTTTAAAAGAAAAGCAACATACAATATCTACAAAGAAGAAATAAACTAGATTTGACACTCAATAAGTGAATGTCCAATGTCTAGTCTATGCAGATTCAGCAATAAGCAAGCAGGGAAAATTCTTATTTATTTAGAAGTCAACATTTGTTGAGTTTCTTTTCTGTCTTCTCTTTTTGTGTTTTGCCAACAGCCTTTTAAAGTCACAGTGTATTAGGAACGTGGAATAGGAAGGTTTGTTTTGGGAAATTGGTACGTGCATCACCATATTGTGATTGCTTGTTGACTTTCTTTTTTTCTTTTCTTTTTCTTCACACTGCTTAAATCTACATAACATCTGTCTCACAGAGAGGAGAGTGCTGGAATAGGCTGAATTTCCTTGCTCTAGCAAGCTCAAACTGTGTCAGACCGTCTTAGTAATCTGACACAGAGCGTTGCTTGGCATACTTGTTGAGTTTCGATGATGGCATGTGGAGCCCTTGCTGAACACTGTTGGTGGTAAATCTACATGGAAGTGCCCCAGAGTCCCAGCATGGCAGATGACCGTGATCATCAAGCAACGTGCTACCCACATGGAGGAGGGATGGAAGGGCCGAGGAGCCCATGTGAGGAGCTGGTGTGTTCTCTTGGGCACAAATGATGAGAGTTGAGTAAAACTTGGAGCTTTGGGAAAAGCTTGGATGGGATGGAGAAGGGGCCAGCCCGTCTGGGTGGAGCGAGGAGCATGGAGCCAGGTAATGCTGGGAAGGGTCCTAACCCTATGGGGAGAAGAAGCACAGGTGAGCCGCTGGGTGACTGAGGAGCCTTGAAAGCCATGCTCAGATGGTTTCCCCTCCAGAGACACTGCAGGCAAGGCTGGGAACCAGGCCGGAGGAGATTCACCTCTGAGGAAAACGAGGCATGGAGGACCAGCCTAACAAGGGCAGCCATGTGAGCCCTACGCAGCCTGATAGGGTTGGATTGGCTGCCTTTGACCCGAATCAAATTCCCTGATCTCCTGACTCGACACATGCCTGCATGGATTCTCATCTTCAGGTGAGAGATAGGAAAAAACAAAACAAAACCAAAACAGGCCAAGAAAGGACTTCTCCCTTTTGGCAACATTCACGAAACTATCTGATCTAGGAAATCCAAGGAATTGGAAGAGAACAGGTAGAGGTGTGAGGTCTGCTTCAGTGGAGAGAAACGGAAGAATGAAGAGTGGATCTGGAGCCCTTTCCATCCGTCCCATGTGTCACTGGGTTGAAGAAAATGGTGAAGAAGTCTTGCTATGGCTTCCCAGGCGTGAGGTGCAGATAAAGCAGCATCTTCAGTGGGAGCAGCCTGGCTGGTAGAGACGGAGGTCACGGGAGAATTGCCCTGCAGGGCTGGAGTGGGAGTGCCCAGCATAAACCCTGGACTCTCCAGCTTGCACCAAATACATTTGCTGATGGAGAGGCCGATGGAGGGTGTATAAATTCCATAGAGTTATGCATTACTGAGCCCCAGTGGAAGGAGATTGACAAAGTTGTCCTAAGTCTCAAGCATGCCCACAGGTGGCGGGGGACAGGCTTCTGTCCACCCCTGCTGCTGCTGCTGCTTTAACTTTCATCTCAATAAGCTATGGATGGCCAGACTAAAAAAATCCCTGTTTTTCTATTCCAACCATTTTCTTGAAGTTTGGAAAAAGAGAAAATATTCTCCAGTGTACATAGAACACAGATTTCAAAATGAACAACCTGGCACAATGAATTTAAAAAGCTGGCTGTAGATAACACAGTTGTCAGGCACCAGGGTTTTATTATCAGGGTTCTTAAAACTGAACTAAACACAAAGCAAAGATTTTTTTCCCCCTGTGGTGTACCTGGAGGATGTTAGCTTGCTTGCTGCAGATGCTGGCTGTGGATAACTCAAACACTACCTACACCTGCTCAGTGGAATATCTGAGACTCTCTCTCTCTCTCTCTCTCCCTCTCTCCTGCTGCTTTATACTCTTCCTCCCTCCCTCCCTCCTTTCCTCTCTAATAAGCAAGGCCTTCTGTTACAGCTGAGGTTCAAAATGTCAACCATATCTGAAATATAAAACAAATCAACAGTTTCCAAAATAACAACAACAAAGTTGCTGATGCTCATGAAGCACACCCATCAACCCCACTTCAGGGACACCGATGTATCCTTATCTCAGGCATGGCCATGAGGTAGCAAAGGAATGGAATAAACTGCATCATAATATACAATGCCAGATGATGGAGTGACACTTAGAAGTTGAGTGTTTTTTCATAGGAAATGAGGATCACTCTTGGCATAGAGACATTTGGATCTCCTTTCTCTCCCGAGGACACAGCTATGCTCAGGCCGGATTGGAATAAACATTCATCTGGGGAGAGGAGCGATGAATTGATGACTTCACCTCATACAAGACGTGATGCGTCGGCACATAGGCAATTAGCACTGGCCTCCTCAAACCGATGTCAACGTTTGCCCTCCTGTCTTCACAGAAGTTGCAGAAGACAGAGGGCCTCAGTTGGAAACCATCTCCACTGTTTATTGACTTTATTATTCAGAGGGTGAGCTAAGTCCTCTTTGGACCTCAGCCTCTTCACTTATAAAATGAATTTGCACTGCTCACACACAGTGGCAAGATTGCACGGAAGTGTGCACAGGCCAGGTCCCAGCATTGTCAAGCCTGCCTGTGTGCAGTGGTTCCTTCCTTTCCATTCACTCCCTTGTCCTTTTATGTATTCCTTTATGATGAACTCTTAACTTTTTCTTTTGAATATAAGGTCTCCCTTTTTACCCTAGCCTGGGCTTGAACTGTCTTCAATCCTGTTTCATCCTCCCAAGTTCTGGGATTATAGGCTTGTGCCCCCACGCCCAGCAATGAACTCTTTGTTTATAGCAGGATCCTGCTGAGCACAGAGGCGTGAGCAGAACACAGCTGCGGAGCACCATCTGCAGAGCCAAGAGAGCAGCTCCACACTTGAGCAGGTGCGGGAGGAGTCCAAGGCAGAGAGGTGCTCAAGAGGGTGTGGGCCAGGGAGGAGAGGGGCTGAGGTCTCTCGACCAGAGAAATCCCCAGTGATGCCAAGGCATCTTGTGAGCTCCCCTCTGTGCCAGGCTCTGGGCACAGCACACTAGGAAGGACACTCTGGCCACCACACTGGTGAGCTTCACCATCTAAGTGGGAGTGATGGATGTTACCCAAAGTGGTACACAGCGAGTAGACGACAAGACAGAGGCATGGGGCCAGGACAGCCTGCACAAGGCATCAGGGAAGGAGAGGCCTGCAGGCTCTGCAGGGCTGGGCCAAGCCATCTTCTGCAGCCTCTTTTGCCAACTGGGTACCCAGTTTGGCATCTGGTCACTGGGATGAGCTGCACGCATCCCAGGAGGCAGACATCCTGTCCTCTAGTACCTCGGGTCCTTTCCCCACCGTATCCTTGTCACCCTCCCTGGGCCAGCAAGGACTTAAGGAGTTCAGAGCACCACAAGGGCCTGGGGTACAGGTGGCTGCTCTTCTCGCTTTTCTATTCCAAGTGTCTCCTCGCAGAGACATTTTCTGAGAATGGCTGTGTGCGTCCTACTCCTTGTGCACTGCTTGTGTGGTGCGGACTGTGTGACCGTCACTTACACTCCCCCATGGCAGCAGATCTTGGTTTTGGGAACGATATTTAAAGACTGGAGCCTAAGGGCCAGCGTGAGCTAGGTGTGCTCCTGAGTGAGGGACAGGTTAACTAGACGACGGTGGAGTGCTCAGCTCAGCATGATGCCTCAGGACGATCACTCTCCGGATGGGGACAACCTGAGCACCGTCAGGTACTTGGCAGCATCGGGGGCCTCTGATCACCCCGTGCCACCGGCACCCCCCCCCCCAACATCTCCAGACGTCGCAGCATCATTCCCAGCTGTGGGCCATCAGCCTAAGATTTGTTGGTGCTGTGTCACGTTACTACAGTCACAGGAAAAGAAAGAAGGAGAAGTCGTTTCCTGGTGAGGAATTCCAAGCAGAACAGGGACGTGTCTTTCCTTAGAGTCAGCAGCTCATTGTGAAGACTAGCGGCTAGCCCTTGTTGGGACCAGAGATAGAGCCGGGAGCAGGCCTGAAAAACACCAGCAGAACTGGGAGCCGGGACCACCCTGGGGGCGTTGCCCTCCATGCTGCTGGCTCTGCAGCTGAGAGACAGCTGATGAGGTACAGGGAAAGGACCCAGGACACAGGTGCTTCCTGCCGTGTCTCCAGTGCGCCGGAACCTGGGACCTACTGTACGGATGTCTGGGCCACCAGTGCAGAGCTGGCTGCAGACCCCTGCTCCCTAGGCCTGTCTGGGGTTAAGTGGCCACGGCTGGACAAATGCCAAATAATTTAGCGAAGCTCTATTCTGAGAGTTATGTCAGCCTCCTGTGATTTTAGCTCAATTATTTCGGTTGGCATCAATTAGCACATTTAGCCTAATAATGCTCATTTTTGCAAGTGGTCCTCTTTTGTTTTATTTACAAAAACTCCGAGTAGCCCCCAAGAAATGGTCTAGATGAACTGGCGCAGCCATCTGCATTACAAAAAGGTCCATTTTCATGAGCACCAAATTGACATATGCTTTTCCATAAACGCAGGCGTGGGAGGAGTCGTGCTAATGGCTGCCTTGTTTGCTTCCTCTCTTTCTTTCTCTCTCTCTCTCTCATGCATAAATATGAAAGAAAAATACATCTTTTTTCTCCTGTCTCCCCCTGCCGACTCAGGGGCTTGAACACACTTATAGCTGGCTTAGCTGCAGATGGGGCCCCCCCGGGTCTTGGTCTCCTTTTGTCCATTACAGTGCGAAACAGTCTAAGCCAAAAATTCTCACTTACGTGAGTTCTTCCCTTCCCTAAAACGGGGAAAAGGTCTTTAGATCATAAAAATGTGGCTGAAAAGCTGAGGACACCTGGTCACACTGATCGCCTAACACGATCTTTCCCAAGGGCTCCCTGCCTGCAGGCCTCTTCCGGGTGGCTCTGATGCCTCGATCCGATCCGTGCAGCCCAGCCCAGACGAATGGGCCAAAGTGGGAGGGCCTAGAGACAAAAGCCCCCCTGCACAGGACGAGGGGCTGTGGGGCAGTGGAAATGTCACCCTGCAAGGGGATGGCGGCAACCCCTGTAATCCCAGTGCTCTGGGAAGCTGAGGCGGAAGGATCTCAAACTCCAGTCCAGCCTGAGTAACAAAATGACTGGATGAGACCCTAATGAGAGATGGAAAGGCTTGAGTTCAATCCCTAGTAATGGATATGAAGGAAGGAAGAAGAAAAGGCATGGCATCTTAAGGCTTAGGTCCCTCCCACCACGTAGCCCCCAAATACAGCAGCAGCAGGGCAGGGCAGCAGTCGGGGAACTTGCAGCGCAGGAGGCAAATGCTGGCCTCTTGCTGACAGCCTGCCTGGAACTTCCGGCAGACAACCAGCTGCTCAGATTCTGCAACGAGGGGACAGCGAAATCGGCTCCACAGCACAGTTCTCAGCGCCGGAGGAAGTGTGTGTGTCAAGCAGTCAGCACAGAGCAGGCTTTGACGAGCAGCGACACACCGGGATGCACCGTAGCCACGGCAGTTACTGCCGGTGTTCACGAACTCTGACAATTCTTTCCTCTTGCTCCAGCGGCAGAAGAGCAAAGGGGCTTTCCCTGGGAACCGGGTAACCGCAGGAGAAAAGTTGAGGCTTCGTTGGAATTCCAGTCCTGTCCGTGGATGGAAACTTTGAGGCTTTGGCCTGTAAAGCTTAATCCCTCGGCAGCTCATTTGTGAGGCAACAGCACCCCCTCTGGTCAAAGAGCAGAATTTCCTCTGGCATCCAGAGAACAAAAGTGACTGAAATGAGTGAACTGAACAGGTCCAGGGGGTATGGCAGCTGTGGTCACCTCCTCTGTGGGCTCATTGCACCGGTCCCTCCAGCCCTCGCCCCAGAGGCTATTCCTTCTGAACCTGTCCAATGGTGGGGACAAGCATTCATTAGAGGGAGTCCACAGTCCAGTCCACCCCCAGCTCCCAGGCTTAGAGCAGGTCCTTCCTTGGTTCCCTCCCTAGCTCCCTGGGCAACCGGCACTCCAGTTTGTTGGTTACTGCCATTGGCAATGCTCAGGGCTGTGAGTGGAGCCCGGTGCCCTTCTCCCATTGCCACTTGGGTGCTGATTGGTTCTGCTGGGGTCTGTTTATCTGTGAGCTCCTGCAGCAACATCTAGACAAAAGACAAAGGAGGAACTCCCTGTTGTAGCCCGCAGGCCTTTTGCAGGGTCTCCTGCTAGGGCAGGCAGTGGGCAGTAAGCACCCCAGAGCCAGGTAGCCTCCACCTGAGCCCCAGCCCCATGCTCCTAAGCTGCCAGCCAGCCCTCCGAAGCAGGCTTCCTGCCTGTGGGGCTGCTGTGGAGCCATCTTGCACTCCGCTGGGCACACAGGTGTCCACTGTTCCATCTGCCCCCACTGAGCATACTGCATCCTTTATCGTGTGAGTGGCCAGGGCCCTGCCTTGGGGACCACCCCTCAGGTGACCCATCTGATCTCACAGCATCCTTGTGCATCCCCTTCCCCCCAAAAGGGGTGTGACCCAGTCTGTGGGTGCTCCCCACAAAGCAGAGCTCTCACCATCCCTACCCCTACGGCTACTTCTCACTGCCACTGTGGCTTTCCCGCGGTGGTGGTGGAAGGTCAGAGAAGTGAGCCAAGGAGCACACGTGCTCCGCTGCCCTTGCCTGCCACTCCTAGGCTGCCTCCAAGCTTCAGACGCCTCCAGGAGCTGGGTGACAGCCTTGCTCCTACCCAGCTCTCGGTTCCCCATGATGGCTGTCAGAGAACGCCTGCATTAATTAGTTCTTCACCGATTCCTATTAAGTGGCACATTAGGTAATTATCCCGGGGTAGAGGTAGATCCCAAACAGAGTCTATTTAAAGCGTTACCTGAATTTGTGAATGAACTTCGTGGTAGTTTGTCTCTGCTCTACCACGTAGGGCCCAAAAGGTGTGAGTGATGGTGGCTCTGAGCTCCTTGCTGAATGCTCCCGACACCCACAAAACGCTATCAACACTGGCTTCGTCAGGGTTGGAGGGCAGCCTCACACCCATGGCTGCTCCTCCAGTGAGACGTCCCCTGGGGATGGTGCTCTTACAGCTGGCTTCTCACTTGCCAACCATCAGAGGTCCTTCTTCTGGCAGCAGTGATTTTTGTCTGCTGGGTGCAGAATCTGCTTACGT
>NDGM011181618.1:0-32211 GCA_002564305.1 Octomys mimax | reverse complement strand
TGCATGGCTTCCAGTGCTTCTTTGAGCTGCTGCCTCTCTGGCCGGTCAGCAGAGTGGCTCAGGAGCTCCTGAGGGGCACAAGGAGCCCCCGTTACCCCTTGGGCAGCCCTCAGCCCCCCCCAGGTACAGGTGTGCACACAGCAAAGTCCTGGGGACAAAGTCACCCTGCCTCCCGCCCAGCTGTCCGAGTCCTGCAGCTAGAGAGCCACGCTCCCATGAGGCACTCTGCGCCAGGGCCAGTGGGGGGCCATTGGGGGGCCACTGGGGAAGGAACACCAGGCCACCCAAAGCGGCAGGCTGGGCTCCAGTCACTGCTTGATTCAGCAAAGTGCTTAGAGACCCGCTTCCTCCCCCACTTTGTCTCTCTGGCTTCCAGGGAGCGCACCAACAGGCGAAGTAACCCACCAGCGGGCCCAGTCCTGGCCCGAGGGCGAGCCTTGTCTCCTTTGCTTTTCCTGACCTCGAGCCTGGTTCTGGGCACGTGACCCCAACCGCCCTTCCCAGGAGGCTGCGCACCTGTGAGGTGCTATGTGCAGACACACACCAGGTGGGCTCAGGCCACCCGAGGGCCGCCACTGTGCACATGGAGGGCGCAGCGCTCACCTTGAGCAGCAAGTGGTACTTGAGCACACGCTGCATGGGCACCACCAGCAGGTCCTGCAGCTTGAATTTGCCGTCCTGCACCTTCAGCGTGCACTCCTGGGGTGGACCAGAGGCTGAGTGCCGTCTCCAGAGCCCACGGGGTGGGGGCGCTGGCCCTGCCCCCAGCCGGCCCCTCGCCTCATGTGTGCAGGGACCACATGGGGCAGGGCACACCCCGCTCCCACCTGGGGACTCTGGACACCTGCCCGGTGGCTCCCCTCAGAGCACAGGGCCCTGCCCACCCTCCTGCCAGGTGCTCAAGCCGCAGGGGCTGAGGCCACTCCCAGGGCTCCAGATGCAGGGCTCTGGTGTCCACACCAGACAGGAACACCTGCCAGACATGGAGCAGGGTTGGGGGTTATCCTGAGCGGGTCCTCGTGAGGAAAGAATGGACAGAGCGGGGTGTGGGGATGACAGGAAGGGAGCAGGGGACCCCAGCTTCCAGCCACGACACCGGAGCGGGGCGGTCAGCAGCAGCGGGTGGAGGGCCACACCTGGGCAGAGTCACAGCGCTCTCCAGGCTGGGCGTGGGGCCAGTGCGCTCCGCAGAGGAAGCAGAACCAGAGACCTGACCTCCACGCGCACAAGAAGCGAGAGGACTGCTCACCTCCACTTTCTGCCGGAAGTCCTCACGGCTGGCCAGCAGCTGGTTCAGCGTGCTCTGGGCATGCTCCATGCGGCTGCAGTACTCCCCGTAGATCAGGAGCCTGCGGACCGGGGACACAGGCGGGCGTGGGGACTCATCGTGCGTGGACGATGCTCGCGAGCACAGTCGGCGGGGAGGGTGCCAACAGGAGTGCGCAGAATGCGCGCACACACACACACGCACACGCACACGCACGCGCCACTCACCAAGGGCACACCGTCGTGACTCGCGCCTTTCACGAGCGCTAGCGCAGCCCGCCCTCACTGCCCGTTCCCCTCCTCTCCCCGGGCCAGGAGTCCCCCCACCCCCACCTCCACCCCCAGCAGCGGAAGAAGAGCAGGCGCTGTCGCCAAGGATGGCCGGCAGCCTCAAGCTTCTCCCTGGTGCGGCGCACAGCTGAGGACTCCTCGAGGGGTGTCCTGCAGGTGGCGCTGTTGAGCCTGCAGAGTCCTGGGATTCCCCAGGCAGGGTCCCAGCCCCTGAACGGAAGAACGTGGGCCAGGCCAGCACCCCCATCAAGGGATGCTGCGGGGTCCAGGTGACTGGAGCCGGCCTGACCAGCCCCTGTCACCCTCATGCCAGTTCCTTTGTGCCTAGTTGAGTCCACACCCCATCTCTGAGGGCCAGCATCTTGCAAATTATGTGGGGTCACCACCTGCGATCTCATCTTTAAGTCTTTGTGCCCCAAAGACCCTGTCACCCACTACTGGGATCTCCAAAAACCAGCAGCTGAAGGGAACAGCTGGCCACAGAAGTGGCCTGGATGGAAGGCCACACCTGTCCTCAGCCAGCCACTATGTCAGCGAACGTCTGCCGGCCCCTCCCCAGGGGTGTGCTGCCACGTGGCCCCGTGCCTGTGGCCACACAGCGTGGCCTCCCTGCCCGACAGCATGGGTGCAAGTTGCTCTACAGCCTCGCTAATTGAGACTCGGGCTTTTCATTCCCCTTAAATGAGTCTGTTCCTAAATTAAGAATTTTAATACAAAACTTGATTACAATCCCCCACCTGTGGGGCCACTTTCTCCTTCTAAAGTACAGAACAAGGGCCACTGAGGCCCCCAGCAAGGGAGGAGCTTCGCAAAGGGTCACTCAGCAGCCAGTGGCCAGCCTGGAAAATAAGCTGGACAAGAGCTGGCTACATGGTTACTGGGCCCTGCCACACTCAGGCTGTCCCCGTGTAGACAGGGACACGCCATAGCCACCCACGCCCTATGCCAGGCAAACCAACCACCTGCTCCTCACCCCGTGCCCAGGTTCTCAAGCTGCCACGCCCTGCCCCAGCCTGTGACCCCAGGCCCCAAGGAGACCAACAAGGAGCAGGAGCCAGGTGGTTGAAGCAGACCCCCCATCGAGTCCCCACACTGCCTTCCTCTGGGCTCACTGTTGCCCCCCTGGGTTTGCTGCCGTCAGCTGTTCCTCAGGATCCTCACTACAGAGCCATGGGCTGTGTGGACCCCAGGACTCCCTGACAGGCACCTGCAGACCCAGATTTGGCTGCCATGTTGGAAGTGAGAAGCTTGGTGACAACCCTGTGCCTCTGTGCCAAGATGTCTCTGGAGGCAGGCAGGGTGCCCACTGCTCCCAGAAAACGCCATGGCCAGCAGCGGGCTCCCCGGGGCATGTGGGCCCAAGGCCTCAGCAGACAAGGGGCCCAGAGCGGCGCGCTGCAACAGCACCATGCCAGCCACCAAGATCAGGGAGCAAGTGGGGGAGGGGGCTTTCAGGGCTCAGAGCCCTCTTACACTTCAGATCTAGGAGGGCCCTGGAGCCTGGGATTGAAGGATGACTGGATCGCGGGGCATAGAAGCGTGACCTTGGGAAGAAGGGGTCGCAGGGGGCGTGGCCTGGCGGTCCTCTCCTACCAGGCTCCTCCCTCCCCCGCTGCCTCCCGGGCATGGTCAGGTGAGCAGTTCTCTCCCACGCAGACCCTTCCACACCCACCACCATGCAAGGACTGAAACTTCTGATCGAGAGCCAACATGAACCCCTCCTCTGCCAAACTGGGAGTGTCAGCGTCCCGTATCGCATCCAGTGATTCTGGGCCAGGCCATGCCAGGAGGTGACCCTCCATGGTCTCCAAGCTCACAGGGTCTGTAGGACAACAGCACTTGCCCTGCTCTCTCTACCACCTGCGACCCACGTGCCCTCCTGAGACCGGTTGCGCTCACTCACCTCTCCTTGAACTCCAGGAAGACCTTGGCCAGGGTGCCGCCCCCCGCCATCATGGCCACGTCGATGGCCCGCAGGAAGCTGTGGTGCACCTTGATGAGGTCCTGCATGGAGCGGGCCGGTCAGCGCACCACATGGCACCCACTAATGCCCTCCAGATGCCCCCACGGGGGGCTGCCAGGGCTGCACATGGGGCCTGCACCCTGACCCAGGACGCCCATGGCCCTCAGGCAGAAGCCTCTGCAGCAAGGGTGCCCATGGGAGCCAGAGCACATTGGGAACCTGACAGAGCAGGAGGGCAGCTGCCCACAGGCCATGCCAGCTGTAGGGACACTGTGACTCCGGGGCCAGTGGAGGCCGAGAAGGCAGCACTCCGTGGTCCTGTGTCCTCACGGCTGCTCGCGGAGCCCAGGGCTGTGCAGCCAGCTCCAGGTTCTGCAGTCAGGGCGGGCGGCAGCCCAGAAGCCGGGTGGCCCCACATTTCAGCAGATGACGGCCGGGGCACCCTGGGGTCCTGACTTCCTGCCCCCGCATCCGTCCTGTGTATGGTCACCTGTCCTGGCCACAGCTCACAGCAGGTTGGGCACAGAGCGGGGAGCTCTGAGGTCTGGGTGAGGCCCATCCAGGGCGGCAAGCCCGGGCACCCTCAAGCTGATAGGAAGTGGTGGGGGCTTGAGCCCCTGCCTAATCCAAGACAACACAGCACACCACACAGGGGCTCCTATTTTACACATGCTCAGACACAGCCAAGGAGTGAGGAACTTGCTGCCCCCACTGCCCTGGAGCATCACCCCATCCTAGGGACATCGGTGCCTCCTTGCCCAGCACAGAGAGGCGCAGAAACCTCTGGTGCAGAGCCCACAAACCTCGTGCCACCATATCCCAAAGCCAGAGTCCCCACAGAGAGGTGCTGCAATCCCCAGACCTGTCAGCCGTGGGACTGCCAGGGACACGGCTGAGGTCCCCAGGGCTGGCAGCTTGGCAGGGTGCCGTGAGCAGGGGCCAGAGCCGGAACACTCACCTCCAGGTTGATGAACACGCTCGCCATGTCTGCCGGGCTCAGCACCAGCCGCAGGGGGCCCATGTAGTTCTGGAAGACAGAAGCCCACACTGCCACCTCATCACTGCCAAGCCCACGGTGACCCTGCCCAGGGGAAGCGCTCTGGTGGGGCCTGCTGGACAGGGGGGTTGAGCCAGGGCCCAAACCTTCAGCCCTGTGGCCCAAGCAGAGCTTCAGGGAGGCTAGAGAAGGGCCAGCTGGTGACCAGGGCTCTGGGCTGGACGCTGCCCACACCCCAGCTGCGTGGCCCTATCATGGCCCCACTGGTCCCCACACTCCACACCGCCACTCCAGGCAGCCAGGTGGGCTCTAGCTGGGAAACTGCATTGGTCTTTGTGCTCCACAAGCACCGAAGGCCTGGTAGGTAGGGCAGGGGACAGGGCCTGCACCCACGTCCTGTGACCACAGCCCACTGCAGGACATCCTGGCCACCTAGAGTATGGCCACTGCATCCAGGCCTCCACTCAGAGTGGGGAGCCAGAGTGCAGAGCTGAGAGTGGCCCGGAGATAGGCACTGACAGGGGCTGGCACCAGGCCCGGCCCAGTGCAGCTGCGGCAGAAGCCACAGTGACGACCAGGATGGAAGATGGGAAGGAGAAAGGCAGGACGGTGGCCTGCGGGGGCAAGGTGGCCTCTTGGTGTGGGCCTCAGGTGGCCCACCCCCTGTTGCAGCTACCCTGGCTCCTGGCCTGGTATTCGCGTGTGCTAGGACACCGGCTGCCACCCCAGACTGAGGCTGCCACACCTTCTCGATATCCTCCAGGGTCCGGTAGTATTTGGCCTCCGTCTCCTGAATCTCCAGCAGGCAGCAGCTCCTCTTGTCATCCTCCGTCATGCCCATTTTCTAGGGAGGATGCAGGACCTGAGCCCGGGCCACCCTGCCCAGCCACCCTGCATGTCACCCACGAAGCCTCAGTCTCCCACCCACACAAGGGCGCTTCCAGGGGGCCTGAGAGGTCACCAAGTGTAAAGTGGCTGGGAACAGAGGGGACCCAGTCCCTCCTAAGGCACAAGAAGGAGCAGAGCTGTGACACATAGGGTTCTAGGCTCCTGCCCCCCATGCTGACCCTAGAGTCTCCAGTGGCCCCAAGAGACAGCCCCACTGAGCTGGTGGCGCTGGCCCCCTGGGAACCACAAGCCACAGGCCATCATGGGTGACAGCCAGGGTGGGTGGCTTCCCCAGTACTCCCCTTAGGGTCCGCAGGTTGAATAAGACAGGGCTACCCAGAAGCAGGGCGAGCAGCAATGGGACGTGCACCCAGCCCTTCCCTGATGCTGCCGGCAGCTACGCCCACGTCACCTTCAGGAGACACCCCAAGGGCCCCATGCTGAGCCCCAGCTCCAGAGCAGTATGCAAGAGGGAGCTGCGACCTGGGCTTTGTGGGGGCTGCCTTGGGCCATGACCCCTGCCACCCCACACACCTGACAGGCCCCAGGGAATGGTCCCCGTGCTTGCTCCGAGGGGTCTGGGGCCACTAGAAGATGAGGCAGACAGCATTTTGGGCCCCTCCAGGCCCCTTACCTGCCACTCACCTGCATGTACCTGATCTGATAGCATGGAGGGTGAAGAGAGCGAGTATCAGAGCTGCCACTGTGCCCAAGCCCAGTGTGGGGAGCCCGTGTGTCCACCCTAAGGGAGCTCCCACCCAGCTGTTGGGACAGGCCACGGGAAAGGTTGGGAGCACCGTGTGCCAGGGACAGGACAGTATCATCCCCACCCTGGCTGGTTGTATGGACAACCCTTCACCTGCATGTCAGGACCAGACCAGCAGTGGTGTAGCTGGGGGTGGAGGGCGCAGAGAAAGCATGCACAGCCTGGGGTGGGGACGCCCCAGATTCTGTCGAGGCTGCTGCCTCTGTGTGTCAGGTCGCCCCCAGGACGCCTGCATACAAGGGATCAGGAGGGAAGTGGCCCCTGCTGACCGAACAAGGCATGGTGGGGCCCGGCAGGTCCTTTCGGGGCAGCATGGGGGAGGGGGTCTCCAGCACCCCATGAGACAACCCAGGAGGAGCGGGGAGCAGAGACCCCTGCAGGGCTCCCCCAGAGAGCCTGGAGGAGAGCTTTAGATCTTCAGCACAAAAGGAAACTCCCTCTCAAGGGAGACTGCAGGGGCTGGGAGACCCCCGCACGCCCTCCCTTCTTCCAGGACACCCCTCTAGCGCCTTCCTCCCCCACCCACCACTGACGCCTCTACCACACCATTTGCTTTTTGAGAAACCTCTCATGTTTTCAGGGAGTACAAGCGGATCCAAGCCTCCACGGTTGGTTGGCAAGGGGCCTGCACGCCCACCCTCTGGGAGCGTGGGGTCCAAGGAGGTTGTGTCCCCCACAGCCCGCCCGCCGGACCCACCTTCCCCAAGCAGCTGTTGCCAAAAAACCCGCACCAAGCAACTCAGCGTTCGAGAGACCATTAGACAACGCCTGTGCGGAAATGAAAATCCTCACAGCACAAAGACGCAGCTGGCTAATGGAGCCCCCGCCGGGCTCCTCGAGCGCCACACAAAGGGGCAGGCCGAATGAGCCTCGTGTTGGGCTGGCGGCACCGCGCCTGCTCCGGGCGGGACTCGAACCCTGAATCTTTCAAGGGAAGCTCCACAGCAGCCTGCCCACAGGGCACCGGGTCACATCCACCCCTCATGTCCTTCTGAACGTCTGAGCCTGGGGCCGCTGTCCCACAGAAGCAGGGCCGGCGGCATGGGGCGAGAGCAGGCGCTGGCTCACCATGGGCTGCTGCACCTCCACCTTGATGATGTCCTCGTAGATGTCGTCCCCTTCCTCCTCGCACGGGACACAGTCATAGATGTCCTCGCCCAGGTCATGTTCACTGCGGGGGCAGGCGGGTGAGCAGAAGGGCCCTCAGCCCGGGGCCACCCCGGCAGGCTCCCGGCCTCCAAGAACACTTGGGGCAGCCCCTGAGACCTGCCGAGGAGCCAGGGCCAGGGCCAGGGCGACCCCGGTTTCCCCTGAACCTCCACTCCTGCCTCCAACCAGGACTCCGAGCTCTGTGCTTGGCGTGGGGCCTGGCAGTGGACAGGGCCATGTGTGAATGCAATACATGGAGGTCTGCCCACGCCAGGCACCAGGTGGCCACGCAGACAGGGACACGGGGTCCATGCACGGCCAAGGTCCAAGTCCTGCAGGCTGCCCTCTACCTTCAGGGCTGAGGTCCTGGTCACCTCCTGCCTGGTGTAGACTGACTCCCCTACCCTGGGCACCAGGGACCCAGCGTGTAGCCCAGGCCACTCTGCCAGTCCTGCAAGTGGAGGCTGCAAGCCGCCTGCCCTGGGAGCCAGCAGCCTGCTCCTCCCTGGGCCCCCCACATCAGGCCTGTGGCTCTACTCAGCTAGTGACATCCTGCCCCAGTGGGGACGGCACACCCTGAGGCCCAGAACAAGCAGCGTGGTGGCTCAGGCCGGCCCTGGAGCCCTTGGCAAGGCGAGGCTAGTCTCACGGCGTGGCTTGGCACAAGCACTGGCATCACTCCTGGAAGGCACAGCTGGCAGGAAGCATGCCCTCCCCTACCTGCCACCAGGACCAGGGAGGAGCGGGGCAGAGCCTGCACACACAGCAGGGAGATCCCCAGAGGGCCCCCACCATGCAGGCACCGCAGCCCCTTCTGGATCTCGGCCTGGGATAGTGCCACATCCTCAGGCTGGTCGGGTCCGATCACCAAAGATCGGCTTCGGCAGGAGTGCACGCTGTACTCACAAGGGTCACCGGAACCCCGGCACTGACCCTGGAGGACCCAGCTCCACGGACAACCACATGGCATCGCCTGCCCCACTCCAGATGTGAGGCCCGGGACCCAGCCAGGAGACAGGGCCAGCAGGGGCCACGACGGTGTGCAGATCTGGCCACCCACTCCCGGCCCTCGTGTGCTCATGTCAGGCACACGGTAGCCTGGTGATGACCAGCCCACAGGTGCGGATGAGGGCGTCGCTGTGTGGGGCCCACACTGCAGAGCCCCTGCTCTAGGCAGGACCCCGCATGTGGGGGCTGGTGTTGGGGGGGGTTGACCCTCCCGCCATCTGGCAACTGTCCTGGAAGCTGTCACTCACAAGGCGGAAGTCACCTCTCCTGCGTAGAGCCGCAGCCCCCTAGTCTGCCTGCCAGGCTGTGGGGACCCAGACCCTCAGCATCCCCATGGGGAATTCTGACCCTGTGGAACCCAGGCAAGAGAAGGAAGCTTCTGGGCCAGAAGACTGGACGGACGGCACACGGGGAGCACGCCACTCCTGTGGTGTATGGGCAGACGCAGCTTAGCTTCAGCTGGGCAGATGGAAGCAGCTGGGACGTGGGTTTGGCAGTTAAATGTCCTATGAGTGGGTGAAAGTTGGGCCCTCGCGGGGCCTCAAGGGCCTGCATCTTTGGGGGCGTCCTAACCAACTCCAGGACGTGGCCCTGCCCCAGCAGCAAGCTGCCCAGAACTGGCCCTGGGACACCGCCACGCTGCAGGGAGCCAGATGCACACTTGCACCTCCCGGACACTCTAGGTGCCGTCTCTAAAGCTGCACAGAGCAGCCCGGGGCCCTGGGGAAAAACAGACTGCCAAGGAGGCCAGGGCTTCCTGGACAAACGATTCGTGCATGGGCTTCAAGGCCAGGGCAGGCGCTGGGCTGCACAAGGTGCCCGGCGGCCAGACCCCACCCCAGTGCCCTCGGCTGGGCCGACTCTGCGCCCAGTTCACACCCACACCCCCGGGACCCCAGCGCAGTCTCATGCAGGTGCTAGACCCCAGCTTTCACAGCACTCTCACTGGGGGCTGATGATGACAGCGACAACCTGGCCCACGCAGCCCACCCGCCACACGGCAGCTGTTCGCATCTCCTCGGAGGTCTCCCCTTGCTGGCAGTCTCCCCCTCCGCGGCCTCCTCGTCACCACACAGCCACTTCGCCTCATGGACACTGTCAGTGGCACCATGTGTTACACATGCTTGTGCATCTGCCTTCTCCTCTGTGCAGTTTCTGAGACCCTAAATGTGCAGCTGCCTGGACCTGTGCCTGCTCCTCCACCCTGCGAGGACCAGGGTGTTGGAGGAAGACTAGTTTGAGCTTTGTTCTCCACCTAGACAGTCACTTTGGCTGCTACCAAGTAGGGATGACTGTATGTCAAGGCACTGAACGAGCACTCGAGTCCTGCACGCCATATGTGTGTGCCCATGTGCGCATGTGTGACACATGCGTGGGGACACACACTCTCACTTCCTTTGGAAGCAGCATCACCCAGGAGTGGGGCTGGCAACTCCCCAAGTGGCTGAAGTGTCTGCCTCCCGGCCCACAGGGTGCGCAGGCTGCAGGGGCTCCGTGCTGCCTTCGCCCCGTCACCGTTGGTTCCTTTCGGCTACCGTGGGGACACGGCAGAGCCCCGCTGTGCTTTTGCTTTTCGTCTTCCTGAAGGCCAGTGATGCAGAACTTCTTCCACGTACTCGCCGCTCGGTTTCCTTCATGAATGTTCCACCGAGACTGCTGCCTGCCTCTGAAACCAGCCGTTCATTTCTGCCTCGGAGGGCCTTGGGCGCTCTTTCATCTCGTGGCAGCTTTCATTCCCTCCCCGGCCGTCCCTAGCGCGGGCGTTCATTCGTCTCGTGTGCTTCGGTGAGCATTTGTTGATGGTTTCACGACGTCTGGTTCAGCCAAATCTCCTTTCATACTGTCCTAAATTCTATCTACAAAACCCCATCGTGCTTAAAAACTTCACCTTCTTTGAAGTCACAGGGGAGTTTTCTCTTGCATTTTCTTCTAAGAGCGTATGCTTTCTGTGCACGGACTTGGGCCTCTGCTCCACCTCAGCTCAACTGCGCGCGTGGCGTGAGGTAGGGGCTCGCTTTTTCCCACGGCAACAGCCAGGTATCCCAGGGTAACTTGTCAGAAACTGCTTTTCGCACTAGACTTCTGGGATGTCTCAGGCAAAATCCAACTGACCACACGTGAATCTTTGAAACCCTCTACAGTATTCTAGTCCACCAATCCACGTACCGACGGATCCATATGCAACACCACTGTTCTGGTTTTGCTTATGCCAAGCCTCGCGATCAGGTGGTACAAACGCTCTAACCGTGTTCTCTCTGGGACTGTTCACACTACTTTAAGGCCCTCGGCACTGTTACATAGACTTTAGAATTTCATCAGTTTCCGAAAAACAGTCTGCTGAACTGGTGACAGGCAGCGACCATATTAGTGGCTTGCGCAGAACTGACTTCTAAAGCCACCTCCCAGCCGTGAACGTGGCGCACGCTCCCGCCTCCCTAGGTCTCGGGCTTCTCTGGGTCATGTTCTGTGGTCTTGGGGGCTCTTGGCCCTTTTTCCTGCATCCTTTACTCTTCTACAACACAAAACACATTTCTTTTAGACTGCTTGATCCTGACCGGCATGTGTGACCCTGTTCTGAATTTTCTTTGTGTTATGGCATATTAAGGGCTGAAGGCTGAACTCAGGACCTTCCCACCGGGCCACGTCCCTAGCCCTTCTCTTATTTTTTTGTTTTGAGCAGGGTTTTGCTCACCAAGCTGCCCAGGCTGGTCTTGAACTTGCAATCTTCCTGTCTCAGCCCCCCTGAAAGCTGGGAGGAGAGGGTGCCCCTCCACACCCAGCTGAGGGTCTCTGCATTGTCTCCAACTTTGTTCTGTGATTTAGAGCGTTCACCACCCACAGGGCCACGGTCGGGCTGCACGACTCCTCCCGCCACCTCAGATCTCGATGGGGCTGGCCCACGATTGCTCATTTCAGACAGCATGTGTTTCACCCTTAAGCCTCCTCTGATGATTTTTAAGTAATGTGTATTTCTCTGCTGTCTCCCCATCTGTTCATCCATCCTACTTCCTTCTAGGTCCTTGACTGCGTTTATATCTGCTGTAACGGCTCATTTTCTGTGTCAACCAGTGGGGCCAGGGACACCCAGATAACTGGAGAAGCGCTAGCTAGCTCTGGTGGTGTGTGAGTGTGGCCGAAGGGGCTGTTGGAACAGGTGGAGTAGGCGGCACAGCATGTGCTCTCAGGTATAGCTGGGTCACGTCCAGCCCAGCCGGCCCAGAAGACAAAGTGGCAGGGGGGGACAGGTGTGTTCTCTCTCGGGGCTGGCGTGGCCGTCTTCTGTTCTGTACTCCGGAACGCCGTGTCCTTGGGCCCCTGGATGCCAGGCCTCCCACCAGCACCCCGAGCCCTGTTCCCTCCTGAGCTCAGGCCTCTGGCCTCGCCTGGGCTGGGGCGTTATGACACTGCCCCGCGTCCCCAGGCTGCGGACTCAAGCTGGTCACACCACTGACATCTCCGGGGCTCCCACGCACGGGGAGCACAGCCGGGGCTTTCGCGCTTCCCCAGTTGCATAAGCCGGTTCCCTCCCGTATCTCTGCACGCCCTCCTGGGCCTGTTTCCCTGGAGAGCCCTGAGTACAGCCACAACTAACTGCCACATCTGGGTCACCCTAAGGAGCACGAGCACCAGCGGACTGTCCCTTCCTGCGCACGACTCACTTTACCCCGCTTTTTTGCAAGCTCAATGATTTTTATGGTCACTGGACCTATAAATGACATGATAAGGGCCGGGGATACACCTCAGTGGCATAAGCACCTGCCTGGCAAGCGCAAGGTCCCACATTCAATTCCCGGTACTGGGAAAAAATGATATGATAAAGTGGAGATGCACCGCGGGGACTCGGGATCCTGCCGCTGCTACTGCAGAGTGCATCAACTCGAGCAGAGACTCTGGGCGCTCACAGGCTTTGAGCTGTGTCCCTCCTGCAGCGAGTGTGCTGAAAGGGCTGCTCGAATGTCTCGCCGGGAAGCTCAGGTCTTTCCTGGGCGGGTGGGCTGAACAGGCAGCCAAAGGCATGGAGGATCCTGGGTGCAGCCTGGGGGCTCCCACCCCAGCCTGGCGCTCCCGATGTTCATCTTCAGCTAGATCCACTCGCCCCAAGTTTGGACCTGGAATGTTCCTAACCCCCCGGGGACCAAGGGTCAGGTCCCCAGCTGGTGGTGTAGAGTCCACATGGTGGGGCCCAGGTGACGAAGTAGGATCCCTGGAGGGGGTCTCCTTGAAAGGGCTTCTAGGAGCCCCACCCTTTCTTCTCTCCTGGTTTCCCAGCTGCCAGCTGGACATGCACCCCAACTCCCCCCATGTGTCCCCCACTCCCACCACGTGCCCTCACTCCCCCAACTCCCCCATGCATCCCCCGCTCCCGCTACGTGCCCCCACTCCCCCCATGTGCCCCTGCTCTGCCACATGCTCCAGCCTCCGTGACTTGCATCACCACAGGCCACAAGGGACCAGTGACCATGGACTGAAACCTCTGACACCAGGAACCAACTTAAACCTTTCCTGCTTTTAAATTGACTGGCTCAAGTATTTTGATACAGTAATAGAAAGCTAACTAACATACCCATGAAACCTGTGCTTTCTACACAGAGCGGGGCAAGACCAGTTCATAGGAAAGACCTCCGAGATCAGCACCCCACCCGTGCAGATGCGGCCCTCACTGAGACCTGCTCTGGCTTCTCTTATCACTGATGATCCCCAGTGCCTCTGAGCGCTTTCTAAGTAGTTTTCCAGCTTTGCCATCTCTTGGTGCAGAGAAGCTGGTCTGACCTCACTACTGTGTTACTACCTGCCATGGCTCTGACCTTAGACGCTGCCTCGTAGTTCTTGGACAGGTCCATTCTGCACCGGGGTAAACTGAGGCACAGAGGGGCACACTGGCCTTGCGCACCCAGAGCCTCCTTCCTTCCGCTGGAGCCCCTGTGAACAGGCCCACAAGGCAGGGGACGCTGACACACCCATTCCACAGGCCTGAGGCTCAGGCACCTCTGCCCATATCTCCCGGGCCCGGGGCTCAGAGCGTGGGCACCAGCTGCCAGGAACACAGGACGGCAGATCCTGCCTACCTGAGGCCGCAGGTGCCACCCCTCCAGCTGCAGTGTCACTACCCACACCTGCTGGGTAGGATCTGCTTCCTGCCTGCAATGTACCTTGTGTGCCTCCTCTCTGCCCCTCCCCAAGAGCCGGGGGCACAGGGCGCTTCCTCTGCCGAGGCCACCTCCACCTGGCCGCTGTTTAATCCAGGCAGTGAACACCGGGAGACAGGCCTCTCCTTTATTAAAAATCATAAAACCACATCATACACACATTACAGATTGTAGGATGGGAGGATAAAGCAGTAAGTGTTTTTAAAAGTGAAAACTTTGTGAAAGTAAAATGAAACACATTCATTAAAAACAACAAACATTCATAAAATAAACTCAGCAATTAAAAAACAAGGGCCAAGGGCTGGCTGGATAGCTCAGTAGATTAAAGCACCTGCCCTGATGGTTTCCAGCTCAGAGACTCTGGGCGAGCAGCCTAAGCCTCAGTTTCCACAGCGCAAAGGGAGAACTGGGGTTACCAGGACACGCTCCCCGTCGGGGGCCAGCACAGGCCGCACTCCTTGGGGTGGACACAGTCAATGAGGTGACAGTACCTCGGGGTGGCCAAGCATCAGCACTGGGTGGGGCGTGGTCGCACACACCTGTAGTCCCAGCACTTGGGAGGCTGAAGCAGGAGGATCGCCACGAGATCGAGGCCAGCCTGGGCTACACGGTGAGTCCAGGAAAGCCTGGACTAGAGCCAGCGGGACTGGGTATCAGAATGCCGGAGGAAAAAGGAAGCAACACTAAAAACGATGCATTTCAGAAACAGAAAGAACAGCAAGCTAGGAGCACCCACACAGGCAGCCACGCCAACTGACGCTAAATCCCGACAACTCTTTCTCTCCTCCCATCACCCGCGACCTTGCCCCTCTCCAGACCCCAGGTCAGAGAAGCCCCCAAGGCCCTGCTGGCCATTCCAAGGGGCAGCTCTCAGACAGGCTGTACGCCCTGCCCAGGAAAACCACCGGGCAACAGCGGGCCACCTCAGCCTGTGGACGCTGGCGCGCCTGGGTGTTTATGGGGGACATAAAACATCGCAGCTGACAGGCTGCAGTGCACTGCTGTGCTGTGCCCCCCTGGCGCCGGTTACCTGGCAACTAGAACCGACACCTCCTGACCTCGGGCCACACCAGGCTGCGCTCGTCTCCGGGCTGCCAGGGTTGAGAGGGTGGAAGCTGTGTGGCTACAGGGTCTGTGTATGAGACAGACAGACATACTGACAGACAGACATCAGTGGTCTCCAGCAGCCTGTGCCCAGGAGCTGCCATCCCAGAAGGTGGGGGCAGGCTGAGGAGGGCAGCTCACCCATGCTGTAAAGCCAGACTGGGCCAGGCCTGCCGCCACACACTCCCCACGGGAGCCCTGTTCTGAGGAGCTGCACCTGCAGGTGGCAGGAACTCTCTTCTGGAATTACGTCTAAGAAGCAGAAGAGCCTCCCACCACCTAAAACCACTCAGGAGCCAAACAGGAGCCACACCCAGGCCGGGTCACAAGGGCCCAGGACTCGCTGATGCCACGAGAGCCTGACTTTCCACGGTGCTTACAAGGGCTGCAGACAGGGTGTGGGCCCAGGCCTGGTGTGGGGTGTGTGGCAGTGGAGAGCGTGGTCAGCAGCTGCCTCTCAGGCCCTGCAGCACAAGGACTGTGACCGGCCCTGTCCTGAGCACCGCATCCTCCAGCGCTTCCTCCTCCCAACACAGGCCAGCTCCAGGCCACGCAATCCCTCCGTGTCCTCTCGGCCCTCAGTGGCCATCCTATCTGGGCAGCCAGGAACAAAGGCAGGAAGGTCATCCTGGTCCAGGGAAAGGGCCCTTCCACCAGCCTGGGTTAGGGATACTCCTCAGAGAAGGGGACCCGTCACCTGGGCCTTGCAGAATAATTAGGAGCTCACAGTCCACGCCACAGAGGCTGTGTGCAGGACAGGGTCTACAACAAAGCCAGGCGAGTGGCACGATCCCGGGCCCAGCAGTGTCCCATGTCCCCGAGTGCCAGGTCTGTGTTACATGCAGAGAAAGGCAGTGTGGGGAAGGCCAGGTCCTCATCTCGCTGGGATTTCCAGAGGATGGTACGGGTGACCGATTTATCGGGGTGCTCTGGAGACAGAACAGGACCCTCTCCTTCTGGTCACAGCCCAGCTGGTCACTGCCCCCCACTGGAAGACAGCAGAGGGCCATGCATGTGTTCCACAGCTCCTCCCAGCCTCCTCCCCCCAGCTGCAGAGGTGCCGTCATGTGAGAAGAGGTTTAAGGAGGAAAGCGACAGGCCTACCACACAGGGCGGGTCTAGGACACAGGGTTTCAAGGCCACAGAGGCCCTGACCCACGTGGCAGCCGAGGCCCACCGTGGTCCTACTGTGCCAAGGGGCCGACAAGCCATCCCGGTAACAGGAAAGGTGCAGAGGGCCTCAGCAGCCGCACCCTGGCCAGATTAAGCTGGGGCACCAACAGCATGGAGAGGAAGCCTTCTGCAGCTGCACAGAGGCTGGAGGCTGGCTGCGCTCCCCAGGGGGCCGCAGGCCAGGACCTCAGCCAGGCAGTGTCTAGCAGGGCTGCGCCGGACGCTGGCTTCCTGGATACCACGTGGCCAGTCCCCCAAAACAGGCAAGCCACACAGACACACATGGCAGACCCAGGGACCACTGGGGGCGGTGGGAAGGCAGCTGCACCTCATGGTCTAGCCGCAGGTATCTGAGCCAAGGAAGGACACGGGAGGGCGAGGGCCAGGGCCTAGCTGTCCCCACTGTGTCGTCCCCCAAGAAGCTTCCTCCTGGCCGGCCTGGGCTCAGGCCACGAGGGTCCGGCTGTGTCTTCCCAGGCACAGGAGGGCACTGTCTGGGTCTTTTTCTCTTAGGGGTGATTTTGCAGGACCTGCTTTTAGCTTCATCACCAATGGGCAGAGCAGCTCCTTGGCTGAACACAAGATGTCCGCAAGCCCCCAAATATGGCCTTCTCTTCCCTGTTCTGCAGGCTGGGGCCACCCAGGGAAACTGAAGAAATGGGCCCAGCAATGCCACAGGATGCCAGGCTCTCCATAGAAGCTGCAGGTGAACTGCGGTCCCAAAGTGTCACAGTCACATCTGCTTAAGCCTGAACCCACTTTGCCCCGGAAGAGCCTGAGGGCAGCGTGGGAGGCAGGCGCCCACGTGACCATCCGGGCTCTGTAACCTCAGAGGACCTGGGGCCATCTGCCCAGGCATGCCCAGCACACAGATAGGAAAACTGAGATCTTCAGGACTGTGGCCCAGAGCGAAACAAGCACAGGCCTGCTCAGCCTGGGACCAGGAATGGCCCCACGAAGATACCTGGGCACACAGGCAAGAGACAGGCAACGAGGCAACCCCAGGCCCCTGCTGTGGCCGTATCCTGGCCATGGGAAAGCTGAAAGCAGCTCACAGAGCCTGTACATGCCCGGAGTCACTGTCCCCCAAGCTGCCTGGAGGGTCAGAGGCCACCCTGGGCACTGCAGGCCACAGGGCCACCTACAGGTCAGCAGGCCCTGCCCAGCCTCCCACGGCTGCCGTGGCACAGCCCCTCTCTCCAGCTCGCTCCTGCCAGTTCCAGCAGTCGCTCTTCTGAGAGGCCTCCCAGTCACCTGTGTATCTCTGCCCCTGTGTACCTGCCCCCGTGCGTGCCTGGCCCCATGTGTGCCCAGGCCGTGGGCACAGCTGCAGGCCCTGACCCGGCAAAAACAAAAAGAGAGCTGGGGGCACCCGAGACATCGCCACGCGCCAAAGTTACGGCTCCCATGTGGGCTCTGCTCACCCACAAGGACATTCTGGATGGGAGACCTGACTGCCAGCTGCAGCACGTGGAGAGGAGCTGGATGGGGGAACCCGGGGCAACATGAAAAGGATATTAAAGAGCACAGCGCAGCTTTAAAGAACATGGCTTCCCCGCCGGTGAGCTGCAGGGCAGCGTTTTGGGTCCATCAGGTCAAATAAAATCTTACAACCGATTTCCTGTTTCTTTTTACTTTTCCACACTGCCGACTAGAAAGCCCCAGGCACACACGCAGCTGCCTTTGATTTCTGCCACACCACAGAGCCACCGCCACCACGGACAAGACAGGACAGGCAGGATCTCCTGCGCCACTGCTCCAGCGCCACTGTCTGTCTCCCCACAGCTCCACGGGGTGGGCTCTGCCTTCGTGCAACTGACTCACAGGAGGGAGTGGAGGCCCAGAGAATCAGCAGCCTTCCCAGACACGAGGGCAGGGGAGGATGGGCTGGGCATGGTTGGGCAGCGGGGCCTGTGTGGAGACGTGCCCTCTCGGGGTGACAGCCCCTCAGCTCACCTCCCACCCCCGCCCGCAAAGTGCATGGAATCTCTGGAGGCTGAGCCATCCCCAGGGCCCCCACACACCGTGGTCAGCGTCACCAGACGACAGCAGATGAATTAATGACTGAATGAATGAAAGCGACCACGGGGCCCCTCCCACAGATGGCCCAGGGCCAGGGCCCTGCCTGGGGGACACACAGCCCTGAGAACCATTCTAGGTAGGGAAGGCTGAGGGGCCTGTGTCCGGCAGCCGGCAGGGTCTGGCAGGCCTGCGAGGGGACAGCCACCACGGGCCACTTCCCCAGCGCCTGCCTGGAAGCTTCACAGCTGCGTTCCCTCCTCGGGCAAAGTCCAGATACACAGCGGCTGGGCTGTTTGTGCAAGGGCTACATATCAATGCCCAGTCCACAGGGACAGCACGCTAGGAAGCCTTGCTCTTCCATGAGAAGCATGAAAAATTTATTAAACTGGGGCTGCTGGGACCAAGCTTCAAGTTAAAGATCCAAATTCATTCCCCTTCCTACAGTTTATGATTTTCGTCTGCGCTAACTGCAGTCATAAGGAACGCGAGGACCCAGGAGGCCCCTTGCTCTTCTTCCCCCTCTTGGGGAGGCGGTGTGGGGACTGAGCCCCGAGGTGCTAGCTGTCCCTGAGCTGCAGCCCCAGCTCTCCCTGCACTTTACTTTTTATTTAAATCAGGTGCTGTTAAGTCGCTTAGTTGCCCAGGTCAGACCTGAACTCCAAACCCTCCTGCCTCAGCCTCTGGGTGAGCTGGACCCATCAACAACTGCCAAACAGAGGGGCAGCTGACTCCTACGGTCACAAAGGAACCCAGTGCTTCCTCTGTGGACAATTCTGTCTTGTTTTGAATCAGAACGGTCACCACCAGGGAAAGGGGAGACAGAGGCGCCGGGTTCAAGGCCTGCCTGACCCACTGCTCGGGATGCTGGCTCTGAACGGGTCCAACAGAACCTGACGTGGGCCTGGCCACCCACTGAGATAAGGGCCTCCTGCCCTCGGCATCCCCATTCTGGGGCTCTGGGAAGCACAGCCCCACTTCAGCTCAGACCCTGAGCAGAAACTACAGCTGAGCGCTCCCAGGCTCTCGGGTCACGGCATGCCAGCTGGGGAGAGCTGGGCACAGACGGGTCACACGGTGGCTCTGCTGCTCACTTACTTGCTGTGTGACTGGGGCCAAGACACTCCCTGTCCCCAGCCTGTCTATGAAAGGGAAGTACCAGGATGGGCCTCACCAGGTGACCACAGGGACAAGGGAGCTGGCGAGGATGAGTCCACAGCAGGGAGGCCCCCAGGGCTCGAGACTGCCGCCCTGCACACTGCGGCTCCCTGCAGTGTCAGTGCTGCCAGGTGCTGAGCTCAGGAGGACGCGGGGAGCAGGACAGTCACCCACCTCATCAGGGCGATCCCCACGTGGCCAGGGGCTGACGGCACAGGGCTCGGTAGGCTGGTGGTCATGTGGCTGGGGCGGGGTGCATGGGGCTCCCCAGACCTGGCTACGGCAAGTGGTGGATGAGAAGGATGAAGAAGGGCATGGGGGGCCCCGAGCTCCGCCAGCAACCTGACTACAGAGAGGCAGGGGTGCAGTCCAGCCTGGTCCCTGCCTTCTCCAGGCCTGCATCCCTGGAGCCCCCGTGTGCTGGCGGACACCCTCTCTAGAACCACCTTGGGTGCTCCCGGGTGCCTGAGACTGGCTATGGCCGCAGGGGCAGCTGGGCAGGAACCCCAGGCCCTGATGCCTGCTTCAAGGACTCAGTTTCAACACGGGCATGCTAACCCGCTCACCACAGATGCTCTGGGGACTCCAGGCACCCCCACACTGCCAGATACACCCTAGGCCTAGAAGCCTAGCTCCCTCAAACAGGCTGGGGCTGAGGAATCCCTCACAGAGGCCCGAGCTGGGCTGCAGCTGGCAGGGGCGCGCTGGACTGTGGCTGGCTTAGCGTATCTGTGGCCAGGGGTCCTGCATACACGGTTCACCTGGCCACATCCAGAGACGCCCCACGTTCCTGCCAGGCCTCAAACCCTATGTGTGCTCAGGAAACGCTGGGCCGCTGACATTGTGCCGCTTCTCCAGCGCACAGGTGCAGGCAGGAAGGGAAGAAACCGGCGAGGTGTCACCCATAGTCATGCGCAGTCTGTCTTGGAACAAAGAAACTCGAGGCGCCAGAGGGGCACCTGACAGCATTGGTCCCCGCTCTGCAGAATGCGGTGCCGCCTCCCCCAGACCAGCAGCTCATCCCCTCCCTGGTGGGCACCACACAGCATCACTCTGGTCACAGCTGCCCCGTGACCAGGGGCTCCATTTGTTCCCACAGAGATGGCCAGGCACGGGCTGGGGTTGGTAGCGCCACGGAATCCTCCCAGAAAGCACAAAGAAGGCCCTGAGCCTCCAGGCCCAAGCCCAGGAGAGCGCTGTGACCCAGTCAGCACCCAGGCCAACTCCAGGAGGCAGTCGGCGTGAAGACCGAGGCTCTGGCTCCCCTAAGCCACTCAGCAGCCCAGGCTCCCACCGGGCCGAGACACCACGGGCCACCCCAAGTCCCAAGGACCAGCCCTGCCCAAACATGGGGCTGCCCTCTCCCCTGCTGGGGCCCGGCGCCTCTCCTCCCCAGCCTCCCCATTTCCTGCCGCCCCCGCCCCCACCCCTTACTCAGCCAGCTCCTCCAGGCTCCGGTAGACGTCCTCATCATTCTCTGCAGTCTCCTCAGAAGGAAAAGGCCTGGGGAGAGAAGAGGACAGAGAGGACTCGGGTGACCACAGGGGCGGACACTGGGTGTCAGGGACAGGGCCCTGGCACCCGGTGAGCTCACTCTGAAGCCTCAGGGTGGCCACTTCCTAGCTGGAGGTCTCAGGGAGCACCTAAACCTCTCTGAGCCTGCAGGCCCCACAGCCAAGCCCCACCCAAGGCAGGGTCCACATGGATGCAGCGCAGCACCCAGCTTGTCCCCTGGGTGCCAGGGACGTCTGAAGGGACAAGGAGTCTGGACCTGGGATGGCAGAAGTACCCGCCTTTCCCATGGACACCTCCAGGTGAGACGCTGCATGTGAAGGTGGCAGTGCCAGCCGCCCAGCACCGTGACACCTGCCAGCACCTCGGATCTACCTCTCTCTGACCACCCCAAATAAGGCGGCACCCGCTCTCTCCACAGGAGCACACACTGGGAATGGGGGCCCCAACTTCTGCCAGGGACCTGCTCCAGGAGGGAAGTGGAGCAAGGTGGGGGTCTGCCTCCCGCTGGCCCGGGCAGCACAACAACCACCAGACAGCCTCCTTCCCCTCATGAAGGGATGTGCTCCGTGCTCCCCAGGACCCCTGCACCCCCACTTTTGGCAGACAGCGTGATCCAGGTGAGCTGCTACTTTCGAGTTTCCTATTCCTGCGGGACGCCCGTACACAGACAAAAGGAAATTGCTTCGCACCTGCCTCGTGTCACCCAAACCCAGACGCGCAAGCTCCCGGGTGGAGGGAGGCAAGGGTTTCGCCCCAGCCTCTGCAGACAGCAGGAGGCCCCAGGGCCAGCTTCCTGCCTCTGCAGAGCTCACTCACTCGGGCTGTGCCATGCCACTCCAGGAGCCCAAGGCCAGGAGGGAAGTGGGGAGCGCACATCAAAGGCCTCGTCAAAAGCAGTAAGGAGATGAAAGTCCTTTTTAATCAAACCAAGCACCCAGCAGCCTCGGGCGTCTCCTCACCCTTCCTGCCGCCTGCCCACCACCGGGTCAGGCTGACATCTGCCTGCACGGTGAGTCAGCAGCCAGGTGTCCAGCAGCCTCCCCATGATGCTGAACCGAAGGGCCTAGCCCCACTGGGCCCTCGCAGACCCAAGGGACCATGAGCCTAGGTCTAGGGCTGCCACTGGGCCACGTCCCCTACCCCTACACATGTCAGCAGCCTGTGTCCAAGGCAGCAGCATGTCCCCTGGGTGGTCTCTACCCCGCAGCTCCGCCCCTCTCCTCCCGCCTCTCCGGTCACCAAGGCAGCAGAACTCAGGAGAAGTATCTTCGGGTCACCATGACACACTGGCCTCCTGGAGGAGGCCCTCCTGACTCAGCTGTGTTCTCAGCCAGGAAACCCCAGAGAGAGCAGGGTCACCCCGCTCCATAGCAGAGCCCAAACTGACCCAAAGCCTGTGGGCTGATGGGGTACAGCGTTGAGGAGCAGGACTCAGCTCCTCCTAGCTCCTCCTGTGACCCCAACTGCCAAAGGGGCGAGAACACAGCCAGTGGCCGCAGCGGCAGCAGCCCTGTGAGGCTGGCCTGACTCTCCCTGCAGGCCGGGCTCCCCGGTGGGACTGCTCCCACCCCACCCCAGCACCCTGGGTCAGGTCACCAGCACCATCCTCAGCCCCACACCAGTCTTGCATTTTCCACACCTCCTTGTTTTCATTTAAGTTCATTTTCAGGTCGGGCGTGGTGGTGCACGCCTGTCACCCCAGCACTAGGGAGGCTGAGACAGGAGGGCTGAGAGCTCGAGACAGCCTGGGCCTCACAGCAAGAGTTCAAGGCCACTATGAACTGCATAGCGAGACTCTTGTCTCAGCAGAACAAAATTCACTTCTGGTGCTGGGGAGGCCTGCCAGCCCATGCCCCTCGAGCACTCCAGGACGTTTCCTCCTACACAGAGAGTTGGTGGCCACCAAAGCAAGGCATCATGGTAACCTCGGGGCTTTTCAAAAACGACTGCGTACACACGCTTCCCTTGTTTCACTTTTCTGGGTCTTTCAGGGCCTGGCGTTGGCCCCTCCTGTCATCTCATCACCTGCAACCCTGTGGAAGTTCAAGTGAAAAGCTAAGGTGGGGAGACTCACAGCGCCTCCCAGGATTCTTGTTCTGCCATCACCATCTGGAGCCTCAGCGCCCCTAAGAATGGTACCGCAAATCTGATGGCCTTCTGCCACAGCCAAAGGAAGCCTAGACAGGCCACACAAGTCAGGGTGAGAAAAGCAGGGAGGGAGGCGCCCGGGCCCGGAGCTGGACCAGGATGGTGGGGGGGGGACACGCCTAAGATGGGGTGGAGGTTGCACTAGTCCCTGGCCCTTTGCACCCTCAGTCCTCCACAGCTGCTCCACCTCAGCCTCCCACACGCTCCCGACCCTCGCTCCAACCACGTCCTAATGGCCCCCAGGGCTCGAGGCAAAGCCCACCTTTGGCAGGAAGACCTGACTGTTCTCTGTCCAGGTCCATCCCCTGAGCAGGGTGCCATGCACCAGAATGGCAAAGATGGGTGGGTGGATGGTGGGGCAGGTGGTTGCTGGGTGGTGGATGCATGGGTAGGGGCGGAGGGTGCACGCTCGGGCAGGCAGGTGGCTTTCACAGTGGCTAGATTCGCGGGTGGCTGGGAAATCGGAGAGCGGGGTGGCCAGGCCAAGAGCTGGATGGAAGCTGTTCCCAAGCCGCTCTGCCACACCCAAAAGGACGCAAAGTGTGGCCTGCACTAAGACACTGCCCGAGTGAGCTGAGGAGGAGCCCTGAGCCTCGCAGACCACTGGGACATCTGTGCAGACAGTCTCTGGGCAGAGTCCAGGAGGGACGGCAACAGGGGTCACTGTGGTCACCTGGCCAGACTCAGCCCCTTGCCCCCTGCCCTCAGACACCAGCTGAGCCTGCATCTGCCCCAGCGTCCCGCCCGGCTGCACGGAGCGCCAGGCATCAGCCTGCGGCACTCGTCGGCTCGGTGAGAGAAAGGTCGAGCTGGGTCCACACGAGGCAGCCCAGCCCCCAGGGCAGTGCACTCCTCTGCCCATCCTCTGTCTTTCCTGAGGACTCATTTCCTGTGTCTGGCTGCTGGGACACCACACCTCTCATAGCACCAGCCGGGATTAAGCGGATCACGGCACAGGAAGCCAAAGCGCCCTATGCGAGGAGAAAGCCCCAGCATCACAGGCCGTCTGCTCCACCCCAAGCCGCGTCCACAACCTGCCCTCCTGTGAGTCCCCACTTAAGGAGACCCATCCCATGAAGACGACTTCAGCACCAACTGTGGGTCCCCGTATGTGCCCAGGACAATGGGCCTCAGTGCCAGGACCAGAGGAGGAACTCCGAGCCAGAGTGGAAGAGGAGGACCCAAAGATGGGACCTAGAAGGGCGCCTGAGCCACACCTCAGAGGAGGGACAGAGGAGACACAATCCTTCCTCCTTTGCCTTCTCTCCAGTCCACGTCCCCAGGCATGTACTGGGTGCCTGCTCGAGCTGGCCAGCAGGCTGCAGGAGCTGCGCACATCCAGTCCTGAAATCCACACAGGCCTTCTGGTCCCTGCATTCGGGACTGCAGGGACACTCCGCTCTGAGCTGTGGCCCCCGCAGGCAGGTGCACACAGCTGCTTCGGGAAGCCACCAAGGTCAGGAAGAAGTGGTGGCCCAGGTGTGGCAGAGATCCTGGCACTGAGGGAAGGAGACCCCAGGCCAGCCTGGACCCCATGATCTCTGCGGAATGCAGGATGCTAGCGGATTTGGTTTCTAACTCAAACCTGGGGGCGGTGTCAATGAAGAGTCACTCACAGAGCCCCTCCTTCAGGAGGTTCTGGCCTGGCTCTTGGGGGTGTTAGTGTCATGCCCGCCCAGGCCTGGTAAGGGCTGGAGGTTCGGGCAGGGGCCTGATGGAAGCACGCTCTCCACATGACATTGGGGACGGATACCAAGGCAGCTTGCACACCTGGTGCCACTCCCCCAACCACCTATGAAGAGCACAGGGCTGGGGGTCACTGACCCACGGACCCCATCTGGCAGGGGCTAACTCCACATTATTTCATCTAATCTGGAGCCCCCTCATGCAGGGCTTGCCTCCCTGGGGGACCCCAACCCCCAGGACATGGAGCCCCCTCTCACCTTCGAAATGTGAACTCCAACCCCAAGGCAGGCACATGGCCAAGAGATGCTGCCCTGGGCCTGGCGCACCCCACACACTCCAAGCTGAGCATCACCTGACTCATCACGTGGGAGGGGCAGGGATGGGGTGGGGAGTGGACAGCTAGGCCTCTGCAGAGACAGACTGGGTTCAAACCCTGTTTCTGCAGGCCACAGCCTCAGTTTCTCCAAGTGCAGTATCTTGGTAGAGAGGCAACTGCTTAGACAGAGATAGGGGACACGGGTGCATCCTTGTGCAATGGCCCCTCACCCTCGAGCACCACCCTGGCACCCAGAAACTCCACAGCTGCCCAATCCTGTGCCCTCTACGCCGGGGTCAGCAGCCAGTCCCTCTCCTGATACACACCTGCAGCCTTGCTCCACTGGACCCTGGGTAGGAAGGTGGCACTGTGGAGACTCATAGGCCATCATGGTGGCTTCGGCCAGGACACGCATCAGGCACCTTTGGCACCAGCAAACTTGAAAGGCACATCAAGATCCCAACCAGGACACAGGCCCGTGTAACTAAGCACACCTGGGTGAGGCCTTCTCATGGGGCGGGGGGCGCCTCAGAACCCCTGGGACATGGGAGAGGCTTACCAAAGCTGTACTCAGCCACGTGGCCCCTCCCTGAAGCAACCAGGGACAAGACCAGGGCATCACAGGCAGGCCACACATCCCACCTGAGGCCACACCTGCTCAGCAGGTCAGTGTCCAATTGCAGGGCGGTCCCCTGGGAGGACACAGCACACAGTGCAGGCGCAACCTGGCTGGGGGAAATGGGAGCAGCCTAGGCAGCTCACAGGGCAGAGTCCCAGCCCGTGACACCTGTGGGGCCCCGTGGACCTCGCAGGGCAGGTGGCAAGCACCTGCCCCCCAGGCAATCTGAGAGGGGACTGGGGTGATACGGCCCACGTCATGATTTAGGGGCTGCAAGTGGGAGCTGGGCAGAGGGACAAAGGGCTTGGTATGCTGGGGAAAGAAGGACCGGGAGTCCAGTGCCAGCCGGGTGGGGACCAGGTCTGACGGGGCCAGAGCGCAGTGACCTCGGGGCTGGTCCAGGTCTGACCAGCAGGATCTTCACCAAGGTCAAGGCGGAGAGGCAGGAGCCTCTCTCTGCACGGGCACTGGGGGTCAGGAAGGTGGGGCACCAAGGCAGCACACACCCAGAGCAGGCAGGGGCAGCCCAGCGAGCCCACAGGCCCCGGGACACCTCAAGCTGAGGCAGCAGAATGCTCAGGGACCCCCAGCTCCCTGGGCAGCGCTGCCATTCCCGAGTCCACAGTGCAGAGAACATGCTGGCTTAGGGGGCTGCAGACAATCGGTGGATCCCAGCCCCCGCCCCGCAGGAGGCGGCGCCCCACCAAGGTCCCGGCCAATGGCAGGGCGACGTGACTGCGCAGGCCCAGTGATTCTCATTTCCCCAAACAACTCTCCCAAGGGAACCACTGAGGCTGTCTGACTGGGCAGCCACGGCCACAAGGCCACTGTCTTCCTGTGCCTCCGTACCCCAACAGCAGATTCCCCCCCCAACCACAGGACAGGTGGCCACGGGGAGGACCTATGCGGGGACTAGGGTCTGGACGGGCGGCTCCATGCAGCCAGCACCCTGCAGGACCCCAGGCAGAGACCAGGCACGTGGCAGCTGAAGGCGCTCTTGTCCCCTCCCCCAACTTCCCGCTGACTTCTGCTGGGAAGCGCAAGGTCAGCCTGGTGGCCTCAGCCTGGAAGGCTGCCAGGAGCAGGGACCTTTCCCGCAGGGACGGGATGGCAGAGCCAGGGCCCAGCCCCTCTGACTGTGGCAGGCATCACTAACTGATCGGTGCTCTCTCCAGGCCCAGCCGGGATGGACAGTGCTCCACCAAGCCCAGGAACGCCAACCAAGCTCTGTCAGGGGAAGCAGGGAGGGTGGTCTGGGGACAGAGATCAGCTTCTCGTTTCCACGGCAACCACTGGAGTGGGGCAAGGCCTGGCAATCCCCGGAGGTCTGCTCACTGGAGGCCTGCTCAAGCGACCTGTCCCTGGATGCCTGCTTCTGCCCACCACAGCTGAATGTCAGGGCTGAGAGGCCCGGGAATGGGGAAGTGCCTGGGGGTGGGCAAGCGAGAGCGCCTCATCCTCCCCTGCTTCTAGGAGCCAGGGGAGGATGCTGCCATGGGCCCGGGCCAATGCCCCAGGAGCTCCGAGGTGGCAGTGGGACGGCAGCTCCCTGCAGGCGATCCTCCTGCGGGCGCCTCCCGCACCCCACTCAGGAAGGGGGACTCCACCAACGCACAGAAAAGCTAGCTTCCTGAGGCCACCAACCCACAAGGGCCGGGACCCTGCGCCAGCCACGGCAGGAGCAGCTGCCCAGCACAGGTTGGCCCTCGCATGCCTGCCTCAGTTTCCCCACTTGCACCTCCAACGGGAAAACAGAGCTCTCCTGCCCCCAGAGCCAGCCATGAGGCCCCCAGAAATGGCCATGCACCGAGGAGGGATGTGACAGGGGACAGCCACAAGGGGTGTGCAGCACACAGACCCTGGACGCAGGGGAAGCAGAGCCCTGGGCTGCAGAGAATGTGGAGGGGCTAGAAGAGTGGGGGCTGCCACAGACCCATGTGGGGCCGGGTGCCCCAAGCACACGCAGGGCAAGGCAGCACGCCCATCTGCATGCGCGCAAACCCCAACACTAAACACAACGAGCCTTTTCTTCCCGGGCTCCGGAAAGGAGCCACTAATGGCGCACAGCTGCCCAGATAAATTTTGAGCGCTGACGTGTGCTGGAGAGGCGGCCTTGTTCTGCTCTGCCGGCTGCGGGGTAGAACTGTCACCCCTCGGGAAGGAGGAGGCCGGGTGGGGGACAGTCCTGTGTCCCAAACGCTACTTGAGCAGAACAGCTGGGGAATGAGGCCATGGTCCCAAGACACTCACCCGCTTGTCCCTGCTAAACCCCGAGCCACCCGCAGACACGAGCCACTCCGGAGCCAGGCCATGTTGTGGGCAGGGGCTGGGCTCGTGGGGTCACGGCTGGCATGGCCCTGAGGAAGCCCCAGGACAGCACCTGTGGAGCGAGGGACACACGCACCGAGGAACTCTTCCTGGGCTCTTCCCAGGGCTCCTCGCTCAGTGAGATCCATGTCCCCCCACACACACACACCCCCACACACACACAGTGCAGGCTCCCTGGGCTGTCACCAGGAACTGCAAGCAGGAGCCCTAAAGCTATAGGAGTGCTTGCCCTCCTGGGTTCGGATGCCACAAGTCTGAAACACAGGCTGCTCCCTGTCGGAGCTGGGGGACGGGCACTGCCTGCCTCTCCCAGCTTCTGGTGGCCCCAGGCAGCCCTGACTCACCCCACCCACAGGGGCCCATCTTCTCGGGGCCTCTCCTCTGTGTCTTGCTCGGTGAGTCTCTTGGTGGATTTGAGGCCCACAGTGGTCAGGATGATCTTAAAGACCAGAAACGGCATCAGCAAAGGCACTTTGTCCTCATTTGGCTCCTTTTGGGGCCACCACTCAGCCCACCACCCCACCCTCCCAGACCCCCTGGGTCTTGGACCCAGCATCCAGGGCTCCCCAGAGAGAACCAGCAAGGGCTGCTCTCAGCTGGGCCATGCTTCTGGGCGCAAGCTGGCAGCCATCCTTTCAGAAAGAACCAAAGTGGAATCACAGCAGCAGCCCAAGCTCCTTCCCACAGCCAGCCCCAAATGCAGCTGCTGTGCCCGCAGGCCAGGGCCCACTGCCCCACACGATCAGCAGCACACCCAGCGCAGCTCAAGAACTGGTCCCAGTACCCATCACCCTCACCGACAGGTTGGAGGGAAGGGCGAGGGACAAGCAAGGGCTGGTGGCTGCTGACTCCCGTAGCCGACTGCCACTCACACGAGACCCTGGGCAAGTGGCCCCTGCACCTTAGTTTCTTCTCTGGGGAAGGAGGAGGGAGGCATCACTCCAGTGTGGAAGCTCAAGGCCCCAGAGCCAAGCAGGTGGCTCTCGGCGTGGCCTGGGGTCCTCCTCAGGTGAGAAGCCACACGCAATGCTTGCGGGTCCAGGACTCACACCCAAGCCCAGGCTTCCAGTCTCTCTGCCCAGGGCTCGGCTGAGAAGAGGCACACACGCCTGGAGCCTCCACACAAGGGCACTGGCCTCGAAACACTTGCGTGTGTGGAGGGCTGGACTGCAGGCTATTTAGCCAGGTGCAGGGAGAGATGGATGGTCAGTGCGTGGATGGATGGAAGGATGGAGGATGGTGCAGGGTGGACAGATGGATGGATGGGAGGGAGATGGATGATGGTATACAGATGGAAGGATGGGTGAATGGGAAACAGATGGAAGAGGGGTAAACAGAGGATGAGTGAATGGGGGACAGGTGGACAGATGAGTGGATGGATGGCTAGGTGAATGGAGGAGTGGAAGAGAATAGATGGTGGAAGGAGGTTGGGAAACTGGGAGGGAGGGAGGGAGGCAGGCAGGCAGGCAGGCAGGCAGTGCGAAAGTGGATAGTGATGGGTGGAGGCTGGAGAGCCGGATGCCCAGGAAGGTAGCTGGATGAGGGAGAGGGACAGAAAGGAAGGAGCACTCAGGCGCCCTCCCCGGTGGCCTCTGATGCTGTCCCAACTGTCCCCTCCAGCCAACAACAGCTCCCCAGGGCGGCAGGTTCCATCTGGGACACCTGCAAGGCCAGGGCATTGGGGTCAGCTGAGCATACTCGTCCTCCTCACCCACACCCCAGCCCCACCTGCACCCGTCACCCACCCCCAGAGCAGCCATGTGTGCCAAACACACGGGTTCAGGGCTATTCAAGCCCCAAACGGACCCTATGGCCAGGACATCTCTCCTGGGGAGGGAGGCATCTGGCGCCTTTCGGCTGACCTGAACCTTCCTGAAACAAGCTGGGGCTACAGCGAGGGCGGGAAAGGACTTTCTCAACGTCCCCACTGGGAACTAGTACTGCGGCACTCTGGCCACTGGGGGCACTGAAGGCATTGAAGGCCCAGCCTCACCGGGAAGGAAAGGAAGACAGTGTCAGGGATGGGACAGGCTCCCTGCACAAGCGGCTTCTACCTTTTCGCCTGAACCCCACGAGGGCGTCCGACCCTCCCAAGGAGACCCCAGACCCAGCACACCCATGCACCACAGCTGCATGGGAGGACGGCAGATCAGGTTCTACAAAGGAAGCTGCAAAATGAGAGGCGGGAGTTCTGGCTGGAGTCATTCTGTGGTACTGCGATGTGGGTGGGGAGGGTCTGAGATCCCATGAACAGTGACAGTGGGCCAACAGGTGGTGGCCCTCGGAGGGGTAAGCAGCCCCACATGCCTCGGCCTGGAGCAGGCTTGGAAATGCTCAGCGGTGGCGACAGCAACACCAGCATCCAGGATAGGCTGGGGCGGCTGCCTGCTTGGGATGGGGTCTCTGGCGGGTCTGGGAATGCCTGGAACTAGACGGGCTGGAGGTTCCACACAACACTGCCATGTGCCGAATGCCCCTCAATCGCATGACTGAACACGAATGTTTCTACCACCCAAATTGTATCTCAGTTTTTAAAGTCAGAGAGCAGGAGAGAGTGTGGCAGGGCTGGGCTAGGAATGGGCCGGGGAGGGACTCAGTCTCCAGCCAGAAGCACCAGGGCAAGAGAGGAGAGCTGAGCCCACCAAACCCACTCAAGTTGCCCCAAACTGTGTGCCTCTGCCCCAAGACCTGGAGGCGGACGTCCAAAGTGGACATTGTATCACGCTGCGCCTGCCTCTCCTGGCTTCCAAGCTGCCTGCAGTCCTTGGCCCATGGCCACACACCTTAACCGCCGCATTCTTCACACATCGCCTCTGCCTGAGTCGCAAAGGTAATCCCATGGCCAAAGTCCACCCCAAAAGCCTGTCCCCTGCCTCACCGGCAGAATTCTGGAGTGAGGAGGTGGGGTCATCGCTCAGCCCACCCTGCGGCACGCTGCCCAGAGCTCAGGAGCACAGCAGCCTCCCAAGCTGGGCTTCTCGGTCTGCAGAAGAGGTGCTGAGGACACACGTGGCTGGCAGACACGGCCTTCATGTCCTGACCACCGGGGCCAGGGACAATGGCTTTAGCCAATCCTGCCCCCACAGCATTCAGAGCCATGCAGACCCCCAGTCCAGATACCCCCAATCTGCAGGGGGCTCCGGCTGCCAGGGCCTCCCACACACCTGGGGTGCCTCCACCCCAGCCCACATCTATCCCCCCGCCAGCACCAGAGGAGACCCGATAAAGTCTCCAGTTCATCAGCCTCTGAGAAGCATAATTGGGGCTTCAGCAGCAAATCGGCTCATTACGCGCCGTGCAGGGGCTGGGAGGTGACTGGTTTCTTACAGGAAGCCTTGGGCTCCTGTCCGGCCAAAAGAAACCAGGGAGCCCCCAGGGTTGTGCGCTCAGTGTGTGGGTTTTCAAAAAGGCAAGTGCTAGGCTAGAACAAACCTTTAGCTAATTAGTAACAGAAACTTCCTCTCCCAGAGCTGAGGACTGAACCCAAGGGCTGTGCCACTGAGCTATCCCAGCCCCTTTCCACGTTTCACTTGGAGACAAGGCATCGCTGACTGCAGTTCTCCTGCCTCAGCCTCGCTCAGCGCTGGGATTCCAGCCGGGCACCCCCGTGTCTGGCTCAGGAACCATTTCCATGAGAGTCCCAGCCAAGGTCTCCTGAGTGCTGCAGGCAGGAGCCCCCAGAATGCCCCAGCCCAGTGGGAACCTCGGCCCACAAGGAGGAAGTGTGAACACTCAGACTCGCGTGCCCAGCAGGGCTGCAGAAGGCCCCCACCCGCGGGGCCCACAACAGGGCACCTGGACTGCTGGAGACCCCGGCCCAGCGGCTGCATATCTCAGCCAAATTCCCCAGAGACCGGGCTTCAGCCTGGGAGAAGAGGGGGCAGCCGTGGTCAGGAGGAGAAGGCAAGGTGGGTGAAGAAGACCACGGCCTTCGCTTTTGCCTCCAGCTCCCGTGGCCCCTGCGCAGCTCTGAAGCGATGCCCACCCTGAAGGCCCTGGCTGACCTGCACCCTGGTGGGCAAGCAGCTCAGTGGGCCCCTGAGGGTGGAGGACAGGGGACGACTGCAGGCACAACCTGCACATGGCTGGGCCTTCCAGGCTGGCAAGACTCCCTGCCTGCCCCCTCCACTCAGTAAGCCCCTGCCCGATCCCACCCCACGTGATGATGGCAACCGTGATCCTGTGGCTGCTGTGAGCCGAGCCCGAGTGTCACAGAGTCAAACGAACATGGCCTCTGGAATCCCAAAGCCATCATGGTCACAGAAACAAACTGCTGAACCCTTGCAGGCCAGCGCTGAGCTAAAAGGTCCAGGTGATGTCCCCTGAAGCCCAGAGGCCATGTTCCTCCCCAGCTCGAGAAGACACTCAAGACGGGGCCACGGCTGACCAGGACACAGGGCGCAGACCTCAGGCTCACCAGCCTCGTCTGGGCTGTTCACTCCCACGCCAGGAGGAAGCAGTGTCCTCCTGTCCACACTGCAGCCTTGGGTCAGGGCAGTGGCTGCCCCCTGCCCATCCACGGTGGGTGGCTTCGCAAGCACCTGCAGGAAGGAAGGGCTGGGCCAAGGGCATGCACCCTCTTGCCCCTGTCCCCGAAGGGGGTCCCCACTACACAGACAGCAGGACAGACGCAGGGCCAGCTCTCGACATGTTCTCGGCCACCTCAAAAC
>NDGM011181614.1:0-22550 GCA_002564305.1 Octomys mimax | reverse complement strand
GGGAGGAGGGGAGAGGAGAGGGGAGGAGAGGAGAGGGCAGGGAACATGAAGGAAAGAGAATGGAAAAGAGAAGGGGAAGGGTAAAAGAGGAGAGAGGAGGGAGGGGAAAGCAGGGGAGGGAAAGCCTCATGGAGGAAGGAATAGTGCCAGAAGCTGACTAGGTGTTCACCAGCGAGAAGAGGGAGGCACTTCAGGCAGAAGCAACATTAGCAGTTCATGGAGCTGGAGCAGAACGTGATGGGTTCAGGGCACTAGAGCAGGACAAAACAAGTTAGGTCACAACAAGCCTCAGTTCCTGTGCTGAGTTTGTTCTTTCTATTTTGGGTCAGGAAAATCCACCAGGCATTTAACATAGATGGAAGTCTTAGAATGCACAAGCAAAAGTGAGGTGGATTCAAGTGAGCTCTATCGAGGCAGGCAGGGCAGAGAGTAGTAATGTTCCCAGGCTGTGGCAGAAAGAGATGCAGCAAATACATCGAGGGGATCCTCAGTCACATTCGGAGTTACTTCTTCCAGATCCTCCTACCTTGGTGTATGTTAGTAAGGACAGGGTGAGTTCTACTACAGTAACAAAGAGTACCAGCATGAAGGGGTTTTGCAGAGCGCTACTCTAACCATTCTCCAAGATTCAGTAACAGGAGCTACCTCACCCCGTGATTTTTGTCAGGTCAGCACAAGCCTTTGTGTGAGAGAACATCAGAGAGTCTTGTTTGAGTCCATAAGAAACTCACGTTCTTTCTGTTCACAGCTCTGCCCTTCTGCGAGGTAGTGGGAAGGTTTAATATTTTCATGTGGAGGCTGGGGAGATAGCTCAGTAGAGTAAGTGCTTGCCTGGCAAGTGTGAGGTCCTGAGTTTGATCCCTGGTATCACCAAAAAAAAAAATCTTTTCATGTGCTCTGGAGGAGAAAGTGGTTATAGATCAACTTTAGGGAGGGCTGGCCAAATAGCTCAGTGAATTAAAGTGCCTGCAAGTAGGCATAGGGGCCGGGGGTTTGATCCCTGGGCCTGCCATGCCGGCCCCGCCCCCGTGGCATGCTGAGACAGCAATTGAGCTCGTAGAGCCTTCCCTAAAATACAAAAAAAAAAAAAGAAAGAAAGAAAGAAAGAAAACTCTAGAAATCCCTAGCACTCTATATGTGAATGCCTGCTTTTTCTTTTCTAGCCTCACGATTTTTGTTTATTAGTTGAGCCACCCTCTATTATTTCCTTATGTATTTCCTTAGAATTATCACCACATTTTTTTATAGGCCTGTCTTGTTTCTCTAGCTACCCAAACCTAGCAAGTTCTCAGGAATAAAAACAGTATCTTCTACCTCTTTTAACTTTAACGATCCCTCACCCAGTCTGATACTAAAGGAAGAGCCGATACACCAAATAAATGCTTATGAAAACATGCAGGTTGAACCTGGTAGTTACTCCCCCGACCCTGGGGCCAAGTGCTCTGTGACACACACATTGCATTCAGGAATCATCTGATTTGTTTCTTCTTTTGTTTGTGATTCCGCGTCTGTCAGATGATTGGAGTTTGGTTTAAGCAAAAATGAGTCAGTGGAGATTGGGCTCTATTTTGTGGTAAAGCCTTTAATGTCATTTTGCCTGTGAGACCCTCACTTCTCTTCCTAATCTAGTTCAAATTGCACAGAATTTACTCTGAATGTGACATTGCCTTGGCACTTTCTAAAGGTGAATCTGAAAGTTTAAGGGCATCTAAATATGCCATCCTCGCTTCAGAATCCAGTTGGCGAGGTTCAATGGAAAACAAATCAATTGCCATTCTCTGTTGAAAATAAGCACACAGAGATCTGGAGTTAAAAAGGAATATTGCAAAATGAATTCATACGTGGAGGTGAGGTCGAGACCCATGGAGTGCTTTATCTGAAACGGTGTTTGCTTACCCGGCCCGAACATTTCATCCCTTTTTTGGTCAATCTCTTTGACTTTTTCTTCCCTACTAAGCCTGACTTTTAAAATAAGTGAGAGTCAGTGAAGCAAACCATGGTCAGATGAGTTCCCTATAGTATAAAGACAGAATAAGTGAGTATCGGTCGCTTTTGAACATTATCCATAGGAAGTATGTTTAGCAATAATTATTTCTGTCCTAACAAAAAGCTAACAGCTCATTGCATTCTTTTCTGAGGACCAATGCTATCACATTTTCTGCCTTGAAAAAAAGAGAGAAAGAGGGAGAAATTCATTCAGTAAGTAACGTGGCTGGCTGTTTATCTGTCATCTGGTGAACTTGAAACACTTCTATTACGCTAGCACACCTCAGGGGGTTGCTTGCCGCCTTCCACTTCTGCCTGAGAATTCGCCACTGTGAACTATGTGTATAGTCATGCTTGCTTTTTTTCGTTTTTTCTTTTTACACCAAATTTGCATTTTAACGTTATTTTTTTTTTTTTCCCATTCTTTATAGCTAAGAAGGTGCTTTCTTTTCTTCTACTTATTTCTACCTCGGGACTACTCCACATTGAAGCTCGGCTGAAATTGGACCAGATAGTGCAGCTGGGATTGGGGAGCAGAAAAGAGATTTGAATAGGTATTAAAGAAAAGGGGCAGATTAGAAATTCAAACCGTCTTCTTCAATAGTTATTTTTTGCACTTGTCCTTTTTAAAACATTCTGCTTATTATTATTCCATTTCTCCTAAAATTCCTTTTTCTTCCTTCTCCCCATCTTTTATTTTTTCATGACACTGTTACTTTATACACTTGTTTTCTTTTTTGCATCTATGTCCACTGGATTACTGCTGTATCTTGTTGTAGAAATCTCCTCCCTTTTGGAAAAGAGGTGCAGGCGCAGTATCAGGCCACCACCTGAGTTTCTCTTATTCCACCTAAATATCTTGGGGATTAGTCTCTCTCTCTCTCTCTCTCTCTCTCTCTCTCTCTCTGTCTCTCTCTCGCTCACTCTTTCCCCCTCTCTCTGTCCCTCTTTCTCTCTCCCTCCTTCCTTTCTCTCTCCTTCCTTCCTTTCTCCCTCCCTCCTTCCTTTCTCCCTCTTTCAGTGTCCCCCTCTCTTCCCCTCTCTCCCTCTGTCTCCCAGCCAGTTAAAAAGTGATGAGCTCCTTTTCCTAGTGGTCACACCCCCAGTGCCAGAGTCCTCTTATAGCAGAATCTTGGGGCAAATACATAATTTGTGTGATCAGGACTCATAATCTTAAACCCATAAGAATTATCACAAGACCATCTAATACCACCCTCCCTGGCTTTCCTAATAGATCCATGTTAAATTCCCCATGTTAGTTTGACTCAGATTTGTGACATGATTTGGAAGCTACTCAGTGAGGGTGACAATTTGTGTGTGTGTGTGTGTGTGTGTGTGTGTGTGTGTTATCATTTTCTAGAAACTGGCAGCTTCTTATGCTGACTCCTTTAGGAGTAGGAGCAGCGTTTGAAATACCAGGCATCCTCCCTCACTGTGGGTGCCTACTCCATAATTCTCAGAAGACTTGAAACCATTAACCTTGGAAGAGAGCAGAGAGGGCTTCCGAGCTCAGCTTGATATAGGTGGTGAAGGTGTGGAGCGGTTGCAGAGTCATAGCTGTGTTACCTGTTTTGCACTAATTAGGAGGTACCATGAATCTGTTTGACAATTAAGGACAGAGTGAACTTAAAGGCAGATCGGCACCATGGGACAGAAGCAGTTCTCAGGCAAGGAAAATGAAAATTTGTGCCTAATACTATGTTTTACCAACACCATAAAATGCCTTTCATACAGTGGAGTTAAATGTATAAATAGAAGTCTGAGGTAGGTTTTCTGCCACCTGGAAAAGGTCTCTCTCGGGGAATAACTCTACTTCAGATTCTTGGTAGTGCAAGCAGCTACATGTGTGCTAGGGCTACCTAGATGAATACTGATTTCAGCAAGAGCCTTAGCCAGTTTTTGGATTTCAGTTGCCTGTTTTTTTGTTTTTGTTTTTGTTTTGTTTTGGACAATACCAAAGGTATACATCAGAGCAATTTAGCAATAAAGTGTGTATCAATTAAAAGAAAACACAAAAGTTTCAGGCCTTTTTAGGAGTCATACTTAAGATAAACTTCCCTACATTTGGATTTCGGTGTTTCCTTGGCTTTGCTCCCCAAGTAATATGTACACACTCGTACCTGTTTTCTTTGACTTGGATCTTGGATCCGACTCCCTCATGAGTTCTCTGAAGTAGGTTTGTGTACGGGGGTCAGGGTGAGATTTATCAGGACTCTTTTCTTTAAGGTCCTAATGCTGTGTTGTTTCCATCATCACCTGGACTCCAGGGGGGAGGCAGGGGCCATGGTATGACTTACAGCTGGGATTCAGAACGATGTGAAGAATTCAAGAAAAAGACGCATGCTGTGTGTTACAGTTGAAAACTGCAACTATAATTAAGCCAGGTGGATTCCATGACAACAAAGAGGATTAGGGCTTGGGTGGCTCTAGTAGACCATTGAGGCCTGCGCAAGTAGATGTCAATTTATTTATATCTCTTCTCCCTGGGGAGTGGAGGGGACAACAACATAGTTTGATGTCTAAATGAAGTAATCTCTAGAAAGAAAAGGGAGATTATATTTGTTAAACTGTATAAAAAAAATCAGAAGATAATATGGCTTTGTTCACAGTATTACATAAAGAAGATTAAAGACGAGGAACAAGCTGCTTAAGCACTGTAAACTAATTAGTTCTATGAATTGTTTTCCCGAGGTTCATGAGATATGAAACATTGGCATCAGCGCATGAAATGCACTCCTCTGCCTCAGTGCTCTTTTCAATTTATTTTTCTGTTAGTGTCATATATATATATATATATATATATATATATATATATATGTATCAGCCAAAAAGAAAGAAAGAGGTTACGGAGAAAAGCTTGTCAGATGATTGAGGCTGACATTTTGACATTTTGTCAGTTTTAAGCCTGGCATAGGAAGGTCCTTCTTTAATACTCGGTATAAATACCAGCTTCATCTTCTGCCGTCATAGGCTACATTGCACCAATGCTATTGTGACAAGGTCCGGAGGAATTTCTGCTGCTGCTCGGAGCAGCCAGGCGGCTGCAGATGCAGGTAGGCCCGGCCCAGCAGATGCCACCTTCACTGGCTTCTCCAACTCTGGGTCTGGTTTGAGAGCCACGGAAGAGAACTCCACGCGAGATTCCGCTGTGAGTGTAGGGCCTCTCTGATCCCTAGATCAGTAAGACAGTCGCTGTTTCTTTTCCAAATTGAGTGTTTACAGTATGTTTTTATTCTCCAAGTAACAGATACCTGTAGTTATATTTTGAACTCCAATGGCAAGCATTTCTTATACACCATGTTTTATCTTTTTCAGAACTTTGTCTTTATATGTGTAAATATTACGAAAGGCCATGGGTTTTGTAATGCTTATAACCCTGACTCTGTCATTCCTTTTTGCTTTTTCCCCTGCATATATTATAAAAAAACAAGAGCTATCCTCATCCCTTATCAGATACCCTAGAGTGAATCACTAATTTCTCCTGTGTCTGAGAACAATGTATCAGACTACAATCCTGTCTTCTTATTTTACTACCATCAAAAGAACTCTACCTCCTCCTCCTTTTACTTAGTTATTTGTCTTATTTTTATTTTGGTAAAATAAACATTTTAATTTGTACACATATGTACCTAGGTCAGGCTCAAACTTGTGATCTTCCTGCTTCAAATTCCCTGAGTTCTGGGTTCACAAGAGTTTGCCAGCATGCCCAGCTACCCCTAACTTTAAGAGTCATACTTGCTATTGGTTCTCCCTCAGGGGAGCCAGGCCCAGCCCTGTGGGGAAGCAGTGTCAGGAGTAAGCAAAGCCGTGGAATCTGTGTTACCAAATCCATTAACCTCGGTTCCCATGGAGGCAGATTGTCACCGCACCTCACTCTCCTGTTCAGTGCCATAGCCTCTCTTCCTCCTCAAAACTCGCCTGAATACAGTGGACCCATTGGGGTTCTGTCCTTTTACAGCAGGACACCTCTCGGTCTAGTTTTCTGGCACTTGTATCTCAGCAGGAAACTGTAACTTCCTGTTACCTGGTGGATACCTCTCCTGTCTTCCAGATCCTAGAACAGTGCCTGCTATAGTGTAGGAACTCAATCACAAATTTCACTGAAATTTAGTGTACTGAATGTAATGTACACTAAGTGTACTTCAGGGGGAATTAAATGTGCACATGCCCTCAGCCAGCTCCTTGAGTGCCACTAGTAAGTCACTGTACTCATGTCTTGTCTGCCTGACCTGCCTCTCCTTGTTTGTTCTGTGGCCATCTCTTCTTCTTCCATTTGTGGGATTTTTGTCTCTTCCAAGCGTTCCTTTCTGCTCACTCTTGAGCAGTTTGCACTCTTCTGCACTGTGTAAGCCTTCAGGGAGTCTTTCCTGGACTTTCAGAATCCGGGAACTGCTTTTGCCGCCTTCAATTGTCCCTAATTCTGCTACAGGGATGACTTCCGTCACTCACAAGTCTGAATATGTTGAACAACACATGCTCACTCCCTGCTGCAACCAAGCCAAGACTGCTCTCTCTCCATGGGCAAGGAGCCTTCCGGGTGGCCTTCACTCTGGTCCCAGCCTGTCCTCGCACCCTCCCATCTCTGCTTCCTCCTCCGCCAGCCCAGTCTTCCCAGAGTCTCTGCTCTGGCTCTTCTTTGGTTGTGGCTTCTTCTGACTAGGCCTGTCTGGGCCTCTCCTTGAACGTTTTGTTTGCCTAAATGTTCTTACCAGAGGGAACCAGGTAATAACATAATTGGGACACTTCTCTCCCACTAGAATACTTAGGAGGACAGAGCAGATGTCATCAGGCTTGATTTCCTCAGAGTGCTTAGGACAGTATTTTACAATAATCTGAGTTACCTTTATACAAAGTTGAACTCTGTATTACACTCTATACTCTATATTGGATAGCTGGTGTCGATTTTTGTCTTTGTCATCCAACAGTCTCTTCCAGGCAGACGGTATCTTGGATACATTGTTGTTCTCCTTCTTTGGGAAAAAAAAAAATAGGTTGAATGAAATAGGTTGACACAAAATGAAATTTAATTTAATTTTAAATAAAAACAGTGACTCTTGAGTGATAAAATGTGAAAGGAGGGCTGGTGAGATAGCTCAATGGACTAAGCACCTGCTTAGGTAAGTGCAGGGACTGGGGTCCGAGTCCCAGTACCACACGCCGTGCTGGCCCCACCCCCGGGTGCACTGAGTTGGCCACTGAGACTGGGCACGGTGGCACACACCTGTAATCTCAGCACTGGGGAGGCTGAAAATAGGAGGATCACTACAAGTCCGAGCTGCGTAGTGAGACCCTGTACCAAATACATTTTAAAAAAAAGTTGAAAGGTCCTAATACATTTAATTATAGAAAAATTCATTAGTTCAAGCATTAATTCTTGAATCAAGCAATTATATAAAATGGTAATATGTCACGTTTCCTCTTTCAAGTCAGCCATTATACCTATTAAGGATAGCCACAGAGCACTTTGGATGTGAATATGTAGTATTCTTTATTTTCCAAATTGCTGTAGGCAGGTATTCATAGGACTTAGTCATCATATGATAGATTAAATCAGTATTTCAACTGAACTTTGGGACTTTATTTTCCTTTTGTGAAAGGGTGGCTCTTAGAGTGTTCAAGTAGTGCACACTGGAAATCCTGCTTCCTTTTTATACGTTGTTATTCAAAATGTACTGGAACGTGTTTTCCCCCATACTTTAAGATGACAGGGTCATTTAAGCCTTTGAGTCTGGGTTCAGAATATACAAAACTCAGTGTATTTACAGGGTTGGCCTAATAGTGTTTCTACTTCAGGATGCTGTGGCGACTTGAGATACTGCTTGTAAATGTCTTAGCAATGTGCCTGAAAAACAGTCATTTGAGAATAGGTTTTGTAATACATTCTTCTTTTTTTTTAATTTAAGATTTGTATATGGGAAGAGGGGTGTGTATGTGTGTTTGTGTGTGTGTGTGGGTGGCATGCCTGTGAATAAAAGTCTCGTGGACTTTACTGGTACTTCTCGTTCATGAACGTATTGGTAGGCAGTGAGTGCCTAGAAAACTTCTATGTCTCCCTAACCTTAAAACCCAGAGTGACAGTAAATCACTTGTTGACCTGAATAAGAATAGCTATAATTTAGATTTTCTGTGTGTTTTCATTTATTGAGGTCAGTGCATTTGTGTCAAACAACTGAAACCTGCAGGAAAATCAAGGGTAGCCTGGGCATTGCTCAATTATTACTCTGATCAAAATTTAATTATCACCAGATGTGGAAGGAAGTGCTATTTTTATTATCCATTCCTGTGCACTTGCTTACATATTTACCCTGGGGTTAGAGGTGTTTTATTAATTATTTTTGTTGGCAACCAAGGCAGTATTTGGACTTCTGAATTGGAAGTTTCCAACCTTTTTAAATACTAATAACAATTATAAAAAATGAGCAGCGCTGTTGAGCAAGTGTGAATGAATCTTGGCAAGCTAGAGTAATTCATTGTTTAGATGAGGTCATTAGCCTTAACTTTTATTTAAAATGTCGTCCCAGACACTATCGCTTACAAATTATTTTAAAAGCCAGATTAAAATTAATTTCTTGAATTTGAGCCTTTAATCAGTATGACTTGTCAACGCATGTTTGCATCACTTTCGGTGCATCATTCTCTCCTGCTCGAAAGGTTAGCGTCGTTTAATTGTGTGTTTGTTAACAGCCTTAAAGGAGCATCAAAATTCCATAAATAAAACAAAAAGTTTCATTTTAGAAAGCAAAGTAATGAACTATGAACCAATCTCATGATAACAGTAAATGAGTGCATGAAAAAAATTCAATTCATTTACAAAAATAATTAGATACTAAGGGACTCCAGTTGGGTCCAGAAGCAGACTCAGGTGACCCTGCCTTAGTTATCAAGACTGATGAGCTCTGGTTGGTATGCTTCTTCCTTTGCCCCTGCCACACTTTTCAGCCTTTTTTACATGCTGTCTAGAAGTTTGCAACGTCCATGCCATATATTTTTTCCTTTCTGACTTTTATGACTTCCCTCATAAAATGTATTGGTTGTCTGAGTCTCACAAATCCTAAACTACTTAATGCCTGTGGCTGCATCCGTTATGCTGTAGTGTGTGTGTGTGTGTGTGTGTGTGTGCGCGCGCGCGCGCGCACGCGTGTGCAAGCGTGTGTTTTCCCAACATCTGTGTAGATATCTTCTGAAATTTACAAAACCTTTGTAATTAATCCCATAGGTTGGCCTGAGCAGGGGCAGTGTTTGTTGCTGCTAATTACTCAATGCAAACCTTAGGGAAATAGGTCTTTCGTTGATGATGGATTTGAGCAAGCAAGTCAACATTACTAAAAAATACTGAGACTATTACTCACCTAGGCCTTTATGTCCAGCTGTTTCTTGGCTCCTGCTTCTTCTATGGATGTCTGACAACTGTGCTTGATGTGCATATTAATTGCTGGATCGTGAGGAGAAGCGGAGTGCGTCTTTGACGACAAGGTGTAACACAAACAGCTGTGTAATGAGGCACATGTGTATTATTAGGTCTGACACAATGAGTGGTATTTCTATCATGGCATTATGTATCTGTCAAGGTTTCTGTCAGGGTTTATTTTCCCCCATCCTAAGGCTTGAAAACCTGCTCCTGTATTTCCATGGTTATCACTAAAAATGGCCAGAAATCCCACTGCTAGCAATCAGTTATGCAACCTCTAAATATCAGTCTCTGATTGATAGCTTGTTAAAGCAGGTTTCAAAACCAAGGAGAACTCTCTTGGGAGGACGTATGTGTTTGATTCAGGGTATATTGATTTGCATAGTTTAGCAAACAAACTACTAAGCAGTTAGAAGACTCAACATTTACTTTTACGTAACTTTTAAAAAAAATATGTAAGAGTTGTCTGTGAAAAGGAAACAGTGCGAGAAGGATTTAGTCCTGACTGATCCAGCAGTCATACCTTGAGCCCTCCTTCAACTGTGACTTGGCTGTTGTTATCAGATTTATCCAAAAGAAAGTAGGATTATGTAGGGAAATAAGAAAGATTTATATTTTCTTTTCTTTTTTCTTTTTTTTTTTTGCGGAACCGGGGATTGAACTCAGGCCCTTGCACTTGCCACGGAAGCGCTTATTCCACTGAGCCATCTCCCTGGCCCCAGAAAGATTTATATTTTGTATCACCAAAAGACACCTGAAAAATAAGAGAATGTAATAAATGTAATTATCAGAGATTTTTTTACAATTGCAATGTGATATAGAAAATATTCTAGGGCTGTAATCCCTCATTACAGGGGGAAAGCTCCTTTCCAACATGCCTCTCCTGCATTTTTATAGTCGGGCATGTATCTTTGGGTCTGGATTTTTTACCTATAAACCATCCAGAAGGATAAGGAGCTCTTCAAGATATTATTCTATGGATTACTTAGCTTAAAGGGGCACAACTTACTTCATCTGTTTTATGGGAAGAGAAAGCCATAAGATAGGTACACAGATACTTGTATTTTTTAAAACTCCTGTCATTCTTTTTAATATACATATCATTTTGAGATAAGATTAAATTGTTCTTGTGTGTGGAACTCATGATCTTCCTGCCTCAGTTTCCTGAGTAACTGGAATTTCAAACATGTTCCAACACACCTGGTTCTCCTTAACCAAAAAAAAAAAACCCAAGAAAGAAACACCCCCAACTTTCTTTGACTTGATTTTGTATTCAGTTGCTACACAGCCTCCCCTGCACACTGGCATAGCCTGACAGTGCCCTGCAAATAGTAATGCATCTACAGTAAGGAGACACTCAAGCTGCTAATGTAAGCTTTGAAGGAGTTTTTATCATAATTGATTTCCCATCCCTTGCTATTTGGATTTTCGTGTTTTAGGTTGTGTAAATTGTAATGATTTTCTTGCGTTTCATTCCTCTTTGTGGGCCAGGTCAGATCGTTTCATGAAGGAGTTAGAATATAATACACACAAAAGAAATACATTTCTGTTGTACAACCTAACAATGTACTTTAGATGTTTGTGAAAAGAAATATTTTAACTGAGGTTAAATGAACTAAGCATAAAGCATTTCTACAGAGGTTTAGACTCAAAGAATTCCCCAAACCTAAAATTCTAGGAATGAGACTCAGTAGAAATGCAGTGAGCTGTTGCTCCTAAATTTTACTCAGATCATCTTGTTGAGCTGGTCATTTTCATTTACTTTATAGTTAATTAAGCCAGAGGGGAAAAACAGCAGGAGTAGAATGGCCTGTATTGAATCTCTAAGCAAACCAGTGAAAGCTTTGTTTATCAGTAAAATAGTCCTGGCTCTCCGCTTCATGATGGGGTCTATGAAAATACAGACTCATAAAGGTTTACTTATTTCCATTCTAAAGTACTGCGCACTCCTTTTATTCTCAAGAGTGTAGTTCTATGGAAATTTTCAAGCCAACCCGTCATCTTCTATCTCATGTTTTATTGATTTTTCAAACTGTACCATTTCAAACAGGTGCCATGCTGTGAAAAACATGAACAAGTTTGAAACTTATTCTTGTAAAATATTTTCACAGTAAGAATTTTTAAAGGATCTGGGAGATATTGGTAATAATTAATAGCATGTCAATGATCCAGTAACTGTTCAGCCTGAGTATTTTGTAACTCAGAATTGTGTAATATAATAGCCATTGTTGAATTCCTATCAACTTGTTTAGTGAAATTCTGTGTCATTTCTAATGATTTTTTGAAATTATTTTTTAATTTTGTTTTTTTAAAAAGGAAGTGGCAAAATCTCAGAAGGAAAAATCCAAAAGGCTCTGACTTTGGGATGGTACAAAAGGGGTGTTTCCCTGAGGATTGTTCAGTTGAACTGTGGATACCCAGGAGACAAATCCAGCCAGAGATGTATAAGTCGTAGGCAAGGTTCTCGTATCATTGGCATGGTCCCTCGGTAGCCCTTAAAATTGCACCAGCTTTTCAGCCTGTGTTCCCCTTTTAGCAATGCAGCAGATTAAAATAGCTTCTGAAGCACTTTGAAAATATTGTGCTACCGAAAGCCTTAGGATCTTCTGACATTTCTCTCCCAAGATCCTCACCACATCCTTTGACGTGGACAGCAGTGGCATTTTGTTTCTTCTGAGATTCTTGGAGAGTTCACTTAAGCAGCCTTTCCCTACCAAAACCCTAATACGGTTTCCAGTGCTAAGTTTTCCTAGGGCATTATTGAGCACTGTAAACCATCTGCCGTTTCACACTTAGCTCGCTCAGGTCAGCGATACTGATAGCTGGCTAAGTGTGAAGTCTATGAAATGATTAGCCACCTCTCAAGGTGGGGTGAGGTTGCGCCAGTACCTGTTTGAAAAGCTCGCACGTGTTAATGCACAATGACAAATTAATTATTAACATGTAATACTGTATAGTTTACAAGGGGGAAAAGAATTGTTTATTCACTGTTATACTGTGACACCTTTATTCAATGGGGAGCATGTTACAAATGGCACAGGTAGTAACTCGAGGATACATGCTTTAACAGCTTATTGTGTAATCATTTCCCAGCCAAGTAAACATGTTGGTCTAGAAGTTTATTTAGGAAGGCAAAGCCATGCAATGTGTGGGAGCAGGAAGTAACCTCGAATTGCATAAACACTGTCTTCATAGTGGGACAGAATCTGTGCTATTAGACAGGGACTTTTATGTAATGGCCCTGAATTGCAGCTGCGAGACATCATAATGTGTCTTAGTGAACTCACTTACAATGGCCTTGGGTACTTATGGCTCTACTTTTGCCTTTGGTCTTTGTGGCCTCTTGTTGTTCTTATCTCTGGGAGGTCAGCCAGCATAATTTTGGAACATGGTGACCTTTTGCGAATAGTTTTCATTCCAGTGTAGATTTAACAAGCTGAAATGGTGTTTGCTATGTAAGCCAAGGCTCAATCCAGCAGGTCGGCCTGGCGTCTTCTCACAGAGCTGACGGCCTGTAGGTACTCTGTGCAACAGGTTCAAGCCATCAGGGACACTAGAGATGGGCGAATTGCAGTTGAGCCATTTCTCATTGTCAATGCAGAGGTGCATAGTTGCATGACAGCACTTCCCTGTATTGTATTAGTCATGCTTGGAGGAAAACTCAACAAGGGTTTCTGATCCTCTGGGAAATTTTTACATACAAAATTGGAATTCAGACTGTCTGAAATCCTTGAAAACTCTATTCCGGCTGTTCTGTGCTGATGACTATTTCTTAAGGTGGAAGACAATCTGTAAAATATTATTGATTTCATGGCAAACTCTAGAAAGTGACAAAGACAAAGGTTCTTTGGCAGGGCATGCAAACTTACATGGCCAGTGCAGCCCGGGAGATACTCAAGTGAGAAAATCAGGCCTGGTGTACAGCCGGGGTGAGTGAAGACCGACAAGAGGGCTAAATGCTCCTCCATTCTGGCAACATATTTCCGTAGAGGGACAACGTAGAGCCTTGATGGCCCATTTAATTTTTCAACAGGAAGCAGAAACTTGTGCAGTAGGTGAAATCCCTGACTGCTGATTTGGCTTACTTTGAGACATTATGCTGGCTGAAAGATTAGCTATAAGGAGCTGAAGTTGGATCACAGGCCACCAGTTTATAATCTGCCTTGTATTTCTATCTATATCTAAGCCATAACAGCAGTATATTAATTATGTAAATGCTGAAATCAAATGAACGTTCAGTTATTGATGACTTCGAAAGCTGAATCAGAAAACCAGAGCTTGGAGGAGTGAGTCACGGTATAATAACCCACCCCAGTCCAGACTGAAAAATGTTGTGCTCATTGTATTTTTCAGATTCATTTTGCTTTCAAAATTGGCTCTATCTATCAGAGCCACAGTTCCTCACTTTGGGCATAGTTCTGTCAGCTGAGCTATAGTGAACATGAAGATAGGACAGGATCCTTACTAAAAATCCAGAGGAAACAAACCTTGCCCTCTGTGAGGACACCTGCTTTGTTGATGTATGAATACAAAGCAGAATCAGTGGAATCTGGCTACTTTAAATTTTTTGAAATTTAAGAAAAACTTCAACAAGGAAGGTGAATAAAAAACTATTTTAAAGAACCAGACACCACTCATGTCAGTAGAACCAGACTGCTAAACACCGGGGCTGGTGTGCAGTGACTGAAAATGATGTGGCTTTCTAGCGCCAAGCTTTTGAGTTGCAAGGAGTTAAGTACCAGAGGCAAGGTTTCAAACAATGTCAGCTGGACCGAGGTTACCGCTTCCAACACTAGATCTCCATCAGTAACAACATCTTAGAAGAGGGCAGAGTTGTTTGCAGAAAAACAGTGATCAGGGTCCTTGGAATGAGTAAGTGCAACCCCAGGAGGGATTGTATAGGTGAATGAAGAGTTCAAGCAGGTGCTAGGGGAGGGGTGGGGGCTCCTTTTACAGTGTTGAGATTCCTGCAGGGGCTAAGAATATCAAAGGTTTGTTCAAATATCCTTCAGCCTTTTCATCAGCTCGACATTTGCGTCCCTGGGCCCTACCCGCTTTATTTCAGGGCTGAGTGTGCTCAGATGTCTGAGCCAGCTCACCTTACTGATTACTATCTGTTTGTCATTCTAGCTCTCTTACCCCCCACACTAGTTGTACCTCTTTGGTGCAGATAAGCTGCCAGAGCTGGCTTGGCTTGCTCCTTGTGCTGCAGATGTCTCTAATTAACTTGATTGAGACAGGTCCCTGAGATCCTGTTGCACATTCTGACAAGTCACACTGTCCTCGGAGGCACTGTGCGGTCACCTGATGCATGCCTTGGCAATGTCCTCTGGGCAAAGTTTATTAACAACGAATGTCTTCAAGTACCCAGGGCTTTAATATGAAAGCTGTGGAGTGATGGCTGCCAATAAGCAGCTGGGCATGTAAGAGTCACGTGAAGTTCTTGCTTAAATTCTGAGACCTTCACTAGTAAGCTCTAGAGTGTTTAACCTCTAAAATGCTATAATTTTTAATCATTATTCATACTTTCAACATGATTATTTGTAGTAACTGGGAGAAGCATGCTCTTAACGCATTGCAAGCATAAACACTTACAACCGAAAACATTTCATGCCTGCGTTGTGGGACAGTGATAAAACACATCGTAAAACAGGTGCTGTGGGAAGAGCTGGTTGGACCAGTTGTTCGTGAAATCTGCAAGACCTCCAATTACTGTAGGTGAAACTAGCCCAAGTGTTACAAAAAATACGTGTTTAAAAATTTTCTTTCGAAGCACACATTAACTCTCACTTTTGTAGAATAATTATTCACTTGTATTTTATATTTTGTGTGTGTGGCTTTGTGCATGTGTGTATGTGTTTTCTATGGCTAGCTATAGATTTTTCGACACTTTATAGAAATTTTGAATGTCAGGCCAGATTTAGAGCAATTTAATTTGACAGAAAAAAACAATCGTGATTATTTATAAAGTATGCTGACATGGATGTGACTTAGGTATTGTAAGAAATAATAATAATAACCATTGTAAACTGGTGGCCTGTGATCCAACTTAATCCCTCTATGTCCATCTTTTGGCCAGCTCAATGTTTGCAAGGAAGCAAAACTAATACTTAGAGATTACACAAATGTTTCTACCTCCTGTTGACAAATAAAATTGAGCATCACTGGCTCCATCCATATTGTCCTTCCATGGAAATATTCTACCAGAATGGAGAACAACAATAATAACAGTAATAAATAATAATGTAACATCTTCAAATACATATAAGAACTATTGCTCTATAATTTCAGTAATTTTATTATTTGATATAATATATCTGATAGATCTATAAATTTGTAGATATAATTTATAGATATAATATCAAGCATTGTATAATAACACCAAGCATTACAGTGAAGGAGAACACTAAATTCTTTAAGTTTTCGTCTTATTTTTTATTAGTTACCATTTAAGGTGAACAGATTGCCAAATGCAGCCTCAGAGCCTACTGTTTTCCGTACAGGTGTACTGTCAGGCCTCATTACCATACGTGGCCTAGCATCGCTGAGTGACCTGGCCTTACCCTACCCACAATTTTCAAGTAATCTATTAGTAGTAATTTATAACTTTTATCCAGTTTCTACCCTCAACTGACTTGCATGACTTTATAGATTGCATGTCCCAAAATAAAGCATAAAAAAGCAAGAGATATGGTTTTCAATGTGGTTGGGGACCTGCTTTTCTGTTTGCAAAGATCACTGATGTAACCGGACACTTCAAGGGCAATAATACCCTCAGCCCTATGTGATCTCAGGAAAGAAAGAGCTGTTGGTGGGCTGTGAAGGTGGGAAAGGCTTCCCAGAGGAACTTCACCATGGAGTAGAGCCCAGGGAGGGATTTAGGGAACTAGAAGCAAAGAGAATCAACAGAGGTGTGCAGGTGGGAGCTTACACAGCAGGAAAAGAGACCAGGACGGAGGAGTCCTGAGTTGCTTGCCAAATCCTACAGGCCTGAAAGACCAAGCACGATTATAGTTAATCTCTTAGAAGCAGTCACCTCCCCGTGTTCTCAGTCTGGGAAGGTCTGATGAATTGGGCGGGGGGCAATAAAGAGAACATATGACACCAGTTCTGAGGCAGTGATGCCGATTCACACAGATGACAATAAGTCCTAAGTGAGCCTGTTGCATTGGCATAGAGTTCTGATACTTATAAGGACATCAAAGAAAATGTCAGAATTTGCTTTCCTGTAGAAAGAAAGTGACAAAAGACATCTTCTGATTTCTTCATTTTGTCATTCTTCTTATGGGCAAGTTTGGCAGAGTTTAGAGATGTGAAATTATAAAAAGTTCATTTTACTTATCATCAATGTTGTTTTTGGTCAAGTAGAAGGGAGAAGGATTTACAGATTGTCAAAAGAACTACTGAAAGTTGCTAGGAAATTTACAGATACATTTTAAACTTCCATCCATGTACCATAAGGCCAAAAATTTATAATTGACCAATTCTGTCAGCTTCTCTGTTTAGGCTTCTGATTTTAATCAAATAAAACCAAAATAGGCATTGCTGGCTTACTTGCTATTATTCCCCTGGTCTCTGGCCAACTCTCAGCGCTGACATGCCGTGGTAAGTGGAGGTCAGTCATTTCCTCTCATATGTGTCACCAACCTCAGATGCCGCACAGTGATGCTCAGGTATGCCTGCCCGTGGTTCAGTGTGGTGGCTCAGAAATGACATCTCTGGCTGTTCAGAGAAGCCCTCCCTGAATGCTGTGTGGCAGGCCGAGGAGTGGACGTCAGTAGTCCCAGGAACCCCTGCGGCCACTTTTCAGGAGTAAAAGACGGCCCGCAAGTATTTGCTGTGCCTTTGACAGGGCTAGCATTACAGCAGAAAAAGCAGCTCCACCAATGCTAGGTGTGCATCTACATTTCAGAGCCCCTCCTAATGAATTTTAGATTGAGAATCTCATTCTTCTGCAACTATCACTTGAGAATCAGAGTAATTATTTCCTATTGCCCTTTGTGGAATACAGTTATAATTGCATTACTGTTAACGGTGTTCGCATTAACACTTAATTGTTAATGTCCTCCTAATTTGGAGGAAATCATCACTTCTTCATATTTCATTGCCAGAAAGAGTTGTTAAACTCAAAGAGAATAATTCAAAGCTTCCAAATAGAGAAGCAAAAATGAACACTAGAATTCAGAAATAGAACTTGTCAAAGGATTTCTCTTTCTGCAGTGTGTGTGTGTGTGTGTGTGTGTGTGTGTTTCATTTAAGGTATTGTACATCTGTTTCATTTTGAGGTTAGACCACAATGCACAGTCGTGCTCTGGAAAGTAACAGGGATTCCTGTGGCGTGGAAATGTCTCTAAGGTTCATGGTAGGAAAGGGGTAGTAACTTTCTCTCATAGCTGACATCCTGTTTGAGTGTTGAAAGACTCATTAACGAGCAAAGAAAGACACCACTGTGGCAAGGTCAGCCAGACGGTGGTGGTGGGCTACAGGCCTTGACTTTCAGATGATTATTAACTTCTTCCTTCACAGTATACTGAGCTGCCTGTTGCTAATAATCACACAATTCCTTGGCTTAGCTCTGCAAGAGAAAACTGAAATATTTTTGAAAAGTCTTTATTCAGGCTTGGAGGGAGGAACACAGTGGGAGAAGGGAGGGAAGAAGGAGGGAGGGAGGAAGGAAGAGAAAGAGAGGGAAATTAAACCCGTCTTGGAATCTGTTAAGGGACGTATTGTTGAGAGCAGTGGAAGATGAACTTCCATTTGAATATATGATGGCCAAGTCTATGATACTGGTTTAGAGATAACTTTCTTAGTGTCCGGAAAGAGCAAGTGAAGTCAGGTGGGTAAAGTTCTGTCTGGTGGATGTTCAGCTGGTACAGTCCACGGGGCCTGGTACTCAGACGGGCCTAGTTCTTGGTTTAATGTCATGCTATTACTATACTGAAATACTTAAAAAAAATTTAACAAGGGGCCCTACATTTTCATTTTGTGCTGGGTTCTTCCTCATTTTAAACTAATCATTTGGTTGGTCTGGCTTGTAGCAGAATGTGGTTTAAATTTCAGCAAGTGTGTTAAAAGCCAGATTCTCCTGAACCACCCATGAGTAATTAAATTCTATACTCTTATCAACACACAGACTGGTTTGACAACATTTCATGCCCGTTCCATTTCAAAATGTCATTTACTTGTGCAGTTGTATTTCCTTAATGCTTATAGAATGCCAAATAACCTGTTTGACCTAAATTTTCTTTTAACAGTCTAACTGGTTATTTCTGCATCAAGTGTAGCCTATAGATCATAGTTGAAAATATGAAAGGATTACTTAATATGTTTATTATTATAAGTTTATACCAAGAGAGCTGATGGGCTACCAAAAATCCTGTGGTTTTAACACATTTACACCCTGGATTGCGTGCTTTGATTTCTAGGTGTGTGATTATTTAGCCTGGAAGACTTCAGAAACACCTTCCAGGGTTGGACTGGGCTTCTTCTGAGGAAGGTGACCTGGTACCGTTGCTCTAGAATGGACCTTTAATTGAGTCCTGCTAGATGGGCTTGTTCAGATCAAGTTATGCACTGACAAGTGAGGAACAGCACTGTTCCTTTCATGTTGTGCTGTGACTCATTAGCTTTATTTCTCATAAACACCCTTCTCTTCCAAGTACAATCTACAAAGTTCTGTCATTAAAAGCAATTTTGTTTTTCCTGCCTAAGGGTGACTATTTTTAAGAAAATATGTGCATTTTGACAATGTGAGTCTTGCTATTTAAAGCTATGAGTATAATTTCTTTTTTATTGGGTGATAAACTTTGTTTCTGACAAAACAAAGGACAGGCAGGATATCTTCCTTTTGAAAAAACTGATTTTGCATTTCTTTACCCACATTCCAAAGCACAACATATACAACTCTGTTTTTGAGATAGAAAGTTGTATGACTTTGTGTGTGATCGTTTCTGTAAAGATGGCACTGGGTGTTAAATGAAGCATAAATAGATTATGAAAAGGGGAAAATGCTGTGCCAGGAAATTCCTGTCCTTATGAACTTGGTGTAAAAAATCCTGAGCTAGATTTTGGTGTCTGCATGTGTGCATACATTTGTTACCTTTTCTCCATCGCATCTGACTTGCTTTGCCAAGGGAAAGACCCTTGGAGAATGGATCACTGGCCTCCTTCCTGCTCCTGCCTGGGAAAAACAGCCAGAGACTGTTTGCGTGCCCTGCCTCTGGGGCTGTTTGTACTCAGAGCTGGTGTTCCTACTGTCTCTGACTCTTGCGTTTTACTTCTGGATCAGTGAAGCCAAAAGGTGAAGTTGCTTTACAAGCAGGTCCTGGGTAAGGGTCTGCTTTCCAACCTTCAGAATTTTTGCAGTGGGCACATAGCACTTATGCCAGTATTGACTTAAAATTTTTCTTTTTTTACCCAAAAGCGTTCTGTGTGTGTGTGTGTGTGTGTGTGTGTGTGTGTTTGTAAATATTTTAGCCTTCTCTTAAACGTCCCTTTGCCATAATAAACACTATTTTCTATAAGTAAGGCAACAAGATGTTGACCCTGACACCTGCTTACTCAGTGTGTCAAAAGTTGAGATAGCCAGTGTTAGAGAAATGACCGAGACTTGTTAGCACCAGGCTGAGAATTTCTCCATTACTACGTGAAAGGAGATCTATAAAAGAACAATCTTCTCCTTATGGGACTCATTGTTAATGTTGTGTCCACATATCACCCTGCAGTTCTCCTAATACTGTTAGAGACCCAGGACATTCACTTTACAAATATGATGGATGCTGAGTGGGGTCCTGCCACTTGTCGTGTTATCTAAAATTTCACTATTATAATCATTGCTTTAGATTTATATTTCGATCTTGTTCAGTAATTACCTATTTAAATGTAAATTGCTCTGTAACCTCTTACTAGTCTTCTAAAGATTGGTTTTCCTCATTATCAAGACTAAGGTTCCAACAAAGGACACAGACTAGAGGTCCAGGGTATGGAAGAAGTAAAAGAGATATTTAAGACAAACATGGTACCCTTTCCAGTTAATTTAGGGTTGTAGTCTTTTTTAAGGGTTACTTTCAATTTAGGATAGCCCATTTTTACTGACTCCACCTGTCTCATTGGAGTCAAATGCCAAAATTTTAGAAACCCTTCTTCATAACCCACCCAAAATGCTGATGCTTCCTAGCACCTTGCTGACTAAACACACTAATTTACCTAATACCCACTTGTGAGTTTCACTTATCTCCTTTTGTACACACCGAGTGAATGATATATGGAAACCTTATGCAGACAGCATTGACAAACACTGAATCATATAATGAGAAGATTATTCCTTTATGGACCTAACTTTATTGACAGTGGTAGAAAGTAGGAAGGAAATACTATAAAGCAAATTTCTGTAATCTGATTTCACAAGAATAGTCTTTATGCAACCTTTCCAGCTAGGAAAGTAGCACTCCATCCACCTAGATCTGGTCCAGTGACATCAGCCTTGTTCCCGTAGGTATGAATCATTAAAACAGGCAGACACCGAAGCCTGCTAGGGTGTGAGAGTGGGAAAAGGAATTTGAAAGCTAAACCATTTCTATCCTTTCAGCTCTAGTTCCCAGCTGTGCTTGAGCTGTCTTTCTCCACGCCTAGCTAACTGGCTAGAACACATGGACAGGAAGGATAAAGTATTCTCTCTGCCAAGCATAGAAGTGACTCAGCATTTAATACCTGCACCTTTGACATGGATTATGGCTTAGCACAATTTATGAGCTGTCCGTATCCATTGTTTCTGAAGCCATGTGACACTTTCGTGTTCTAGGAGAAGCTTTAGGGGGGTGAGAGAGAGAGAGAGAGACAGAGATAGAGACAGAGACAGAGAGACAGAGAGAGGTATCCTAGTGAAAGGATGAACTTCTAAGTAATTTGAGCATCATGTTTGGAACCAGGATGTTGTGAAAATGGGTGGACTCAGAAACCCCTGGGTGGAATCTTAGTTCTTAGCACTTGGGAGCTAGGCAACTGCTACGAGTCACTTGGCCTCATGGTGCCCCGTATTTTCTCCTGTCAGTCAGGGATAATGATGAGATGGTGGTTCTCGTGCCACAGTTTCGCCGTGGGTCAGGTGAGGTTGGGTGGCTGTCAGCACTGAGCAGAGTCTGGCGCCAGTATCCTGAAACTATAGTTCATCTCCCTTTTCTTTGTTACTGTGAGGATCTTTCATTCTGTCTTTCTCACATTGTGTGCATCTTTGTGAGGGACCCTTTTTATGTCACTTTATACCACACTGACATATTTAGCATGAGAGGCTATCTCTGTAAGCAACCTGGAATGGCCAGAGCACAAGCAAATATATTGCTACTATCTCTAGCATCAGTTTGCTTGGGAACAAAACTTTTGATAATTACTTAGTTGCTATTTATTTGGTTTTCAGTTATGTTGGTCTTAAGTTCTTACAGGCTAGGTGTCATAACTTTATGATCCCCACTTGGCTCACAGATTATGAGGCAGAGCCCCCTACACACTACTGACAGCTTTGCAATAAGCAAAACCGTGGTGTTCTGTCATGCTGTCCAAATGTACTTCTCCATAATAATTCTAGTGTTCCATATAAGTTGTGACAGAACAAGATCTAGGAAACAGGAAGAAATGATATTGAGTTGCCATCTTAGGTAGCCTTCAGCCATTACCTTTAGAGGCTTAAGTGCGGGTGTTCACTCTCCGGATATGCGAGAGAAGGTGGCTTGGAAAGACCTTGGGAGGAAGTGACGGTGAAATCTGGTGTAATGTAGGTCATAATTTAGGTCACATTTGATACTAAAACGCTTTGCTGTCGCTGCTGGTAACCATTGGCCTAAGGAAAAGCAGTGGTTCAGAAACTTCCCCTGAATTGTTTTCCTTTAGACAAAAAAAAAAAAAAAAAAACCTCACACAGAATGGAAAGTTGGGTCACAGGTGTAAACCCTTAGGCTGTGCTTCCTCGGTGAGCTCAGTGTTGGTCTCAGGGACAAAAAGAGAAAGAGTAAAGGAGTTTTGCATTAAAAACAGATTTACCTCTTGGGGTGTGTGTGTGGGGGGTAGGCTGTGGGCAGAGGCTTTGTCAGGACATGGGGTGGAGCAGGAGAGTGGAAACAGTAGCCAGGGACTCAAGGTGTTTATGTTCCCCCTCTTTCCTGGC
>NDGM011181613.1:0-10330 GCA_002564305.1 Octomys mimax | reverse complement strand
AAGGAATATTTCCATGCTTAAAAAAAAAAAAAAAAAAGCAGCTTCCTTTAACAGATCTAGAAAGGAATTCTCAGGGTGGCCCACCAGTAGGCCCTCTAGTACCAAGTGACTCCAAGCCAAACCTGCTGATGGGAGACACCCAGTTACATCTCTCCCTTAAGGCAGAAAAATAAACAAACTACACCACAAAGGACAGAAGAGAGGCCTGTTTGTCCAGCTGCAAAGATGTGTCCAAGAGGCTGTCCCTCTCCAACTGAGCTGTGGGGTCTCTTCTGTCACACACAGTTGCTGGGGTGAAAGGCCTCGCCTGTCAGGCCACTGAGCACATACGGTTTCAGTGTCACTCCCGAGCTGAAGGGAAAGTCCACAAGCTTGTCTCTCTGGAAGCTCCTGAGCTTTCTGTCACCATACTGTGGTGGCTTGTGTCCACCCACACATTTACACTTGAGGAATGGGTTAGCCAATCCTCACAGATGGGGCTTTTGTTTCTTTCTACCGACCCTAGAGTCCCCTCACACTTCTAGGCCTGATGTATCCTTGGCACTCCCAGGGTCAAAAGGAAGACTAGACACATGATTTTACAGGAGCAGGGGGTCTCCATCTGGACTTTCTGTCCATCCCCACCAACCCCTTCCCCTATGCCTCCTCCTAAAATGTTCATTCTGAAAAAGGAAGAATTTGAAAACAACTCTGTGTCAATATTTGTCAGTGTGATTTTTGCGTTTAAAAAATTAACATGACCCTCTGTTGAACAATGAGTCAGCCTCTTCAGGTAGTGAGAGCTCCTCAGCCCTCAACTCGCCAGCGTGACAAGAGCCTCTTCTCCAGCCCTTCCTGTCAGTCTTTACACCTCAGCCCCGACCTTCCACCAAGAGACCCAGCCCAGCTGTCTACTAACAAAGGCTACTAATTACTCACCATTTTGATGTCAGTCAGAGAAACACCAAGAATGGACCATTTCTCTTTTTATTTGCATCCCAATTTCCTCTCTTCATTCTTCTTTTGGAACAGCTGACAGACAGTAACACAACCATGTCTCAACAAACTAGAGATGCCCCGTGTCCTGCTCTACCTCAGTGTGCCGGCGGAGGCAGACTCATGCAGAGGAAAAAGCTGCCAGAGCTCTGTGGCTGGTCATGCACTGACCCTTCCAAAGCCCTGGACCTCATTTCTTATCTGTCATCTTGTGCTAAACCAGAATGTAAGGTTCCTGTTTTTTCTCAAGAGGGAAGAAAGGGCAAACACACCCAGTGCCTGTCCTAAGTAGGAAGCCTCAAGGCAGACACTGCATTCCCTCCCGAGCCTGCTTAGATATGCTAAGTATTTTAAGTGTTCCAAGGTCCTGAGATCAAGGTTTATGTCCCCATAGCTGCAGAAAAGCTTCAGCCATGCGTGGAAGACAGTGTAGAGATACACTAACCCACAAGGAAGTAAAAGTCCCCAGGAGCACTAAAAGGTAAATATCCCATCCTGACCACTGATCTTTCCAAGGCAGGAAGTTGGGTTTTTCCCCAAAATACCAAAGGCCAAGCACACTTTCTCTTCTAGTTGCTTTTCAACCCCAAGTATTGCATTAGAAATGCACGGGGAGATGGTGGCCAAGTCTGTGACTTTCCTGCTTTGGTTTAGTAAGACTTTGACCAGGTATAATATTACTAGATTCATGGCTCTCTCTATATGGTTTTAATTAAATCTCCTTTGGAAGAGTATTTCTTTTTTCTTAAGTCTTCAAGCAGATGTTGTTAGATACAGATCTTCATATTTTAGCAAAGTCCAGTTTATCCCGGCTATAAACAAAGATTTATGAAGGAAAAAAAAAATGCCTTGGGATCAAGGGTTAGAGTTAAACAAACATTTACTATGTTTTGTCCCTCAGTTATACAACAATTCAGTTAATGAGTTTTTTTTTTTTTTTTAATGAGCTTAGAAAGCCAGCCAGCTTTGAAAGCCACATGGTTTTATTTCTACAAAATCGGTCAGAAGAGGCAATTTTTGTAGTTGTTCATTTGTTTGTGCTTTTCTTCTTCTTCTTCTTTTAAGACAAGGTCTTGTTATATAGCTCAGGCTGGCCTTAAATTCAAAGTGGTCCTCCTGCCCCAGCCTCCTGAGCTCTGAGTTCACAAGCGTGTGTCTCCACACCCAGCACAGAGGTGGCAAATTTAGAGACAGACCATCCACTAGTGGCTATGGGATCGGGGCAGCTGAGAACCGGCTGTGGCCATGCTTGACAACAGGCCTCCTCTTGAGCTCAGGAAAATGTTCAGCGGAGTCGCACCACTGCATGTGAATTCCATGCTTTTTTCATTCACTCATCTGCTGAGGGCCACGTTCAAGATTTAGCTGTCACGAGCTGTGCTGCCACAAGCCTGGGTGAGCTCACAGTGCTGGAACAGGACGTCTGTACCGCCTGGAGAAGAGCCTAAGGAGAGGCAAGCTGGGTCAGACGGAATTTCTAGTTTTGCCTTCTGAGGAGTCTCTCCACTGACTCCCATAGTGGCTGTACTGGATTCCCACTGGGGATGTCGAAGGGTTTCTTTTTCCCATACCCTCTCCGGAATTCGATGTTTTCGTGAGTCCTTAAAGACAGCCATCCTTTCCGGAGCAGCACGGAATCTCAGTGTTGTCTCGATTTGCACTTCTCCAAGGGCCACAGAGGCTGAACATTTCTTTGTATACTTACTGACCTATTTTTTAAATAGAGTAGCTTCTTCTCCAACTACAGGTATGAAACTAAAGAAGAAAAGTTAAACATCTGATTTTGGCCTATCTATACCTGCATATTCCTTCTGAAGGAGAAACAGAATTTAAAAAATCTAGCTACTGAGGAAAATTCAAGAACAGGAACCACTGGGTTTGCTAGAAGACGGTAACACAGTTCTCTGCTTCCAGCTCTGTCCAGTGGCTCCGAATAACCCGGTGCTCACAGACAGAGGCATAGCCAAGGAATACTTTCCTTTCCTTTCCAACAGACAGACGACACTGTTCAGGATACTGAGGTCTTACATACATATGGATTCTGGCTTCTATCTCGGGGATGGCCCCTGCACTGAGCCACACTCGCAGCTTTCTTTTGAGACGTGGCCTCCCCTAAGTTATGAGGTTGCCTAGGCTAGTTCAAACGTGGGATCCTCCTGCCTCAGCCTTCCACAGAACTGGGACGACAGGGACGCACTCCCACACCTGGCTGCATATGCCATTATTTTTGACACAGTCTTCTTTCCACAGTTTGTTTACAGCTAGCAAATCTTTCTATTGTACAATCAAATGTAAGCATTTGGAGACGTATCAGAATTAAAATTTGCAAATTAGCAAGACCCAAGATAATGAGCTTTTTTTTTACTGCAGGAGACTGTAAATTTTGTGAACTATATCAGTCTGTACCCGTTCTTCCTGAACTATTCTGAGCAAAGGAAGACTATAAAAATTTTCAGTCACAACAATGGCTGCTAATTTTGCACATTTTGTTTATGATATACACATTTATTTGGAGCTTCTCGAGCTTGAGTCGCACGGATGCTCCCTGAAAACACAGCCCGGCCTCCCCCCCCCAGGATGCTGATTCTGTGGTTCTGGGGGTGGCCTGGGAATCTGCACTCCTTTTTTTTTTTTTTTAACATTTATTTATTTATTTAGTGTGTGTGTGTGGCCAGCTCAGCCCACAAAGGGGCGGGGCTGGCTGGCATATAGTGCTGGGGAATCGAACCGAGGTCCCTGTGCTTTGCCAAGCTTGTTCCAAGTGGTGCTTTAGACCACTGAGCCATCTTGCCAGCCCGGAATCTGCACTCCTAACCAGCTCTCTTGTGGCACGATGTGGTGAGGGCCTCAGCTCCAGCATCATTACCAGAACCAGGCTGCGTGATAAGAACCAGCACGATTTACTTGAAAGATCTGGGGAGCCGACAGATGTAGGGAAGTGGCTCAATTCTATCACCTCTAAATTAGGGATCCTAAGCAATGTGAGAGGACGGGACAGAGAGGTGAGCGAATGCACTGCCCGTCGGCTGCCACCACTGTCACCAGGCCACCACACCCAGACTCAGCCAGTTACAGGCAGCCACTTGCTCACAGAGAAGCATCACCACCTTCCTAAAAGCTCAGCTGGTTATAAAGCCATCAGAGTGAAAGACAATGCAAGAGAACAAAGAACACGGAAACTCAGAACACTAAAAATAGACATCCGCAGTCCTAAAAACCTACCTTGTAAGAAATCACTGCAAAGGATAAGTGGCGATACCCCTCCAATTTTAGTGCTGCCAAAAGACACATGTGAAAATTACAACAAAACAAATCCCAACGCTGCTAGGTACATTTGCAGGTATATTCCTATCAAGATTGCTTCCTCTCAGGGTCCAACGACAAGAATAAACATGCACCCAGGCGATGAAAATCTCATCTGGAAGATGCCACAGTCCACTGCAGAGGACATCGCTGCTATTTCCTTGTGACCACAGCTTAGAGCCACTGCAAAGATGTGGCAAGTGCCAGTTCTTGCATACTTCTGACCAGCCACCCTGAAAATCCCCACAGCACTAGTGTTGGTGGCACTGGAGATGGAGGCCAGGGCTTCACAGACGCTAAGCACATACTCTGCCACTGAGCTCCATCCCAGCCTTTTTAACTGCCTGAACTGGCAAGAAAGCAGATGGCAGGGAGGCAGCGGCAGTGGGGTCACAGAGACACCCAGGACTCTGAGAGCTGCGGAAGAACTGAGGCACCACCAGGGAAGAGGCCTCCTGGGAAGGGGAAGACGGCAAAAGGTCTCGGGACCAGATGGGCCTGGGTGTGCCGCTGAAGGTGCTAAGGGCAGAGGGAGGACAGAGAAGCAAGAATGTGTGCACACACAGGAGCAGGGGCGTCATACCGAACTGCTCCCTAGCAAGATGCAGCTCCGGCCGAATGGAGACATCAGTCTTGACAACCTCAGGTCAGTGGGCAAGACCGGCTCTTACACTCGCTGCTCACCATCTGGGGTGGCCTAAAGGTCCCAGGAATGAATGAATTCATAGCTATATAACACTCCAGACCCCAGGCCCACCTCCTCCCAGACTTGGCTCAGGCTGGTTTCCATCCCACACTCGACTCACCTCAGCCCTGCCTCTCAGGGGGCGCCGGCCACCATGAAGGATCTGAGGCCAAAAGGCACCTAGACCTCTCCTAACAGTGGACCTCTTTACCTCTGCTGTCATCCAAAAATGTGAGCAATCAAGGTGGGCACTTTCAGCTATCCAATATCCCAGTGCTTTGCTGTGCATTGTGGGTAAGCAATCGCTGTGCACTGTGGGTAAGAACAGCTGTGCCCTCTGCCTCAACTTGGCCCTGCGGACTGAGCCACCACTGCCCCCTTCTCTGAAGTCAGCCCCTGCCCAGGTTGTGGGAAACACAGAACAGCCCATCCTGAGATTGAAGGAGAAGAAGAAAGGTTAAGGAGAAAGCCTGCAGAGACACCCACCTTGCCCAGGGAGTTCACAAGCACACGCTTGGCCCACAGCAGGAAGAAAACAAGCCAGCAATGAGAAGGAAGGGGAGGCACCCCCAAGTGCATGGCAGAGCCAGGCCAGCACACACCAAGTCCTGGTGCCACAGTCACGCAGTCCCCATGCTGCAGATGGCCCCTCCAGAACTAGGGGACAGCAGGTGCTGCTGTCCTGAGAAGCCATGGGTTGGACAGTGGTCCAGCAGTCTGGGTCAAGGAGTGACACCAAACAGAACACTCTCCTACACAGGAAGGACCACAGTCTCGCACCACCAGCAGCACGGTCAGCGGGCATCAGCAGGTGGGCTGGCAGGTGAGCACAGGTCCACCCCGAAGTCACCTCCCTCAGGATGCCACAAAGTCCGGGCTTCTGCAATCACATGCACTCACTGCAAGTCCAGCCGCTTGTTATTGTGACAATACAGCTAGCACTTTGGCTCCCTTGTTGTGGACACGGGCACAGAATGAGCGTGTAGATGTCCCCAGGAGTGCTTTTACTACTCTAGGAATTACTAGGAAAAAAGAACAGATAGCGTGAGGCAGCTCCCTGTGCTGGGCTCCTCTGGCCTCCCCTTCTCCTGCCCTCACCCAGCCCTGCCCAAAGAGTGTTCTCCATACTGCAGCCAGGTCCTAAGGGTCCCAGAAGGCCCCTCAGCCAACGAATGGACACAGCAAATCTTGACCTTCCCTTGAATCAGAAGCCAGGCTGGGGGCAGAGTGTCCTGGACCTCTGACAAGGTCATTGTATCACTAAGGTCCTGGGGGTCAGAGCAGGCTCCCTCCACGAAGGGCAGCTCTGCCTGCTGCACAGAAGGACGAGGGCAGCAAGGCACCCAGGAAGCTGGAGGGAAGTGGGGAGACTCCTGTGGTTCTTAAAGAGCTCTCCCCCCAAATTTACCACCCACTCGCTGGCTCCAAGGCAAACTGAAGCACTTAGAACCTCACAATTCAGGCGAACACAGCTTTCAGCCCTCGGGATACCTGCAGCCCTCGGCGGATGCTTCGCAGATGTGCAAAAGGGGCCTTTCTCCTATGTGCACAGTGCGGAGAAGTCATTAATCCAGACATCAGCTGGTAAGGCTGTGTTCCCTGACCCAGCTAAAACCTGGCCTGGGGTGTAGGTGTCGAGACTGTCCAAGCAGCTTCAATCTGCCAGGGTCCTTCCAATGGAGACCAGACCCACAGGTGCGGGAGGGAGGGAGCAAGCGAGCAGGTGAGTGTTTGCGATTTACCTTTTTCCTCCTGGCCTCAGAGGTTTCTCTCTAACCCAAAGGCTATAGAAATGATTCCCTGAATGTCTTCCTGACATTTTATTTGTTTTTATGGGTACAGCTCAAGCTGTCAACCATCGGAAGTCTTTTCTCGAATCTGGTGTGAGACAGAAAAACTACATTTTTTTCTTCCAAATACAGCACTAAGCGCACCAGTACCATTTGCCGAGGAAAACATTCCTCCCCACCCCTTTCTGTAAACTTTCCCCATATACTAGTCCCCAGGCAAGACTGACTCGTGATTCTGTTTCTGTCCCAGGCCCTACCCTAGCAGGCTAATGTCTGGGAAGGCAAAGCCCAGGTCCCAGGTTTTCTCTGAGGATAACTAATATTCACCACATTGCCTTCTCTCCCAAGGTCCACATTAAAACCATGAAACCCTTACATGAGGTTTTATACTTTTCTTATCAGACATGCACTTCTTCTTTCTTCTTGTTTTTAATTTTTCTGAGGCAAGGTCTTACTATGTAGTTCAGGATGGCCTTGAACTCACTACATAACCCTGGCTGGCCTCATCCTCATGGCAATCCTGCTTCAGCCTCCCAGATACTAAGATTACAGGTGTGCACCATCACACGCAGCTAGCTGGTCATGTTCCTAACTTTATTCCTAAATATTGTTTTCATTCTTGGTTATGACTTAGAACTCTCATTTCTAAATAATTATCCCAAATACATGTATGTATGCCTTCATATATGTGTATATATGTGTATGTGCATATATAAAAATATGAAGTATTTTATGTCCATTATATATAAGCTAATGAGTTATATTTACTCATCCTTCCAAATGATATGCTATTTCCAAAACTATTTAAAAGAAATAACTTGGATTTGTTAGGTATATAATAACCTTTGAAAATATATATAATTTCTTTTCTTCTATATATTTACCATTTCTCACTGTATAAGTTTAAAATCTTTAAGATAATATTGAGTACTGGTGGTGATAAATGATGTATTTGTCTAATTTTAATGAAAATGGCTTTAGTATTTCACCACTTAATTGTGTGCTGCTGGATTTGGGCAATTAGTCTCTGCCTTATTTAAGTAGTTTCCATCTGTTCTTATTTTACTCAGATATGAAAAGTTGTGGCTAAATACAATTACAGCTTTTCTTTTTAAACACCTAACGAATTTTTCCTTTTATTGTTTCATTTATTTTACTCAAGGATCTATAATCATCCCTGAATTCATAAAATAAGCCTTAGTCATGCTGTCTTTTTAAAAATATCACCTCAGTTAATTTATTAATATTTCATTTATAACTGTGGCTTCTCTACTCATCAATAAAACTGATCCAGACTTTCTCAATCCCTATTATCTTTGATAGAGTGTGGTTATATTAGATATTTCTAATACTATAGTTGATATGTGTCCTTTGAAGACTGGCTATAAAACTATCAGGGCCTGGAACTTTTTAACAAATATATACTCATCATAGAGAAATAAAATGATCAGTTAAGGATTTATGTACAAGTCTGTACTGGCAGGAAAAGCCGGAAATACCTCAAACATCCATCAATAGGAAATGAATTAAATAAATTATGGCTTATCAAAATCATGAGTTACCATACAACAATTTTTACAAGTTTGATTGATATCTCTGGACCTGGAAAGTTGTCTATAGGAAGTTGTTAATGAAAAAGGAAAAAAAAACTCCATACCTGCTGGTACGTAGGCTTGCAAGATTTTAGAAGGAGATTAAATAAACATATACCAAGTTCCTGAAGTCCTTACCCTAGGATAATGTGGAAAGAAACTGCTACAGACAGGGAGCTCAGTACATCTAGAAGCAGAAACATTTCCCTAAGGGAGGAAAATACAGAAATATGTGAGTCTTTTTTCCCCCCCCAGTACCAGGGATTGAACTCAGGACCTTGCACTTGCCAGGCAGACACTTAACGGTGCTGAGCTGTATCCCTGGCCATGTGAGAGCCTATACTCAGTGATGATTTCCCTTTCCTACTTGCCTGCATTTTCCAATTTCCCATAATGACAGTGTGGCTTGTGTTGTGTTTAAAATTAAGAACAGCAGAAGGGATCATTGCTCTGTTTTTATTTTGAAGTATTCGTGGTACCAGGCAGGGGAAGACTCGCCTTTCACTCAACTTCTCTGTCCTAGAGCTCCAGCTGGAGCAGCAGGGCGAAGGTAAAAAATGCTCTAGTTACACGACTCTGTCCTCCAGGAATTTGGCCTAATCTGAAGGCCAGAACCTCGCTTCCCAGGGTCTCTCCCTCTTCCCAACATCTGGGAACATCTGCTTTTCTGGCATCAGACCCACAGCAGCCAACAGCCCACACACCTACGCTGGGCTCCTGCTAAAGAACGGCCAAGTCCACCATTCTCAGTCTAACAGCTCCCAAAGCTGAGCTCCCCCACTCTAGTTAAAGTTTTAAAGCAACGCATTCTTACAGTTGATTTGATCCGTAAGTATATGATCCTTATGGGAGCTACTAATTGGGTGCGTTAGTGCCAGCTGTGACATCTACCATCACACATGGGAGCTGAAACTAAACCGTGGATCAGAAAAGCGAAGCAATGTGGCAAAGGGACACTGAATGACGAAAGCCAAAGTCTACTTTTGTTCTTACATGAGCATAACCTACCACAGGCAACAGGCTAGAGATAAATGAGCTAGTATCTGAAGTGTGGGTGGCGAGCCCTGCGACTGCGCCACAGCAGCCCACATCTCCTGGCTAAGTTTTAGTGAACACTGTCGTGGATCCCTGATCCTCTAATCCAGGTCTCTAAGATGGTGCTACGTGTCTTGTTGCTCCTGTAAAAGAGGATTTTACAATCATTGAGAAGCCTCACTGTGAATGAAATACAAGGAGAGAGGAACTCATAATGGAGAAATCTATCTAAATGTTACATTTTTTTAAACGGCAGCAGCCCAGACACCATGCTTGACTTGTTTCATCTTCGCTGTCAGATGAATATCTGCAAAGCAGGGCGAAATGTAGGCTGAAGGATAAGAATAGGAATTTGTCACTTGCAAGGAATTAATTAGCGCAAGGTCCAAATGGTATGTTTTGGCAGCTCTCTGCTTGGAATGTCACGTGTTACTCAAAAACAATACTCAATTGTTGGCTCTACATGTCTTGTGTGCCAGGGAGATACTACTTGGATTGTTTGCGCAAAGATAAATTTTATGTAAATATTAAAATAACTGGAATTCTAAGGTTCTGAAATTTTTATTAGCCAACTGGGCAATGCAAATGCAATTGCTAGAAAATAAAGAACACCTGACATCTTTCATGGCTTCAGCATCATTCTGAAATTCTGCTTTATAAAGTCTTCTCAGTCACCACCCTAAACGCCAGCAAATAACTCAAGCAGAGATGAACTGACCCTTGGAATGACACGACACACTGAAAGTCCTGCCAGAGGCTCCAAGAACTACGACTCCTGGCCTGCAGACAGCACATGAGCACCAAGGGAGGTCGCAAGGAGCCCAGCCCAGCCCAGCTTTAAAGGAAGGTAACATCGCTTTGGGAGGCAAGATCTACTAAATGATCACAAGATATAAAGAGGAGATAAGAGGCCAGTGATGTAGCGAGTGCTTGTGAAATTTACTTTTTTT
>NDGM011181611.1:0-13345 GCA_002564305.1 Octomys mimax | reverse complement strand
TTCCTTCCTTCCTTCCTTCCTTCCTTCCTTCCTTCCTTCCTTCCTTCCTTCTTTTTTTTTTGGTAAAGCTACCAGTGTTTGATCCTGGGGTCCTACAATGATGACTTTAGCTAATGCTAATTATCTCCCAAAGGCATACGTTTTGAATGCCATAGTCAGATTACATCTCTACTTTCTTAATAGTTCACAATAGGGATTAGAATTTCAGTGTGAAGGCTAAAAGCATAGACAGTATTTTGGCCCTAGCCCTCCAAGGTCAGTGAGGACTCAGGACATTAGAGAACCTCTGCTGTGACATCCTGTAACTAAGTGGTATCCCAAATTTTCTGACCAAGGAGATTATGTGGCCACAGAGGAAAGTGATGGACAATGTATAATGTACCTAAGGAGAGTCACCTAGAGAGAAAATATTCTCTCAGGCTTTCACAGAGAGCAAGTTGGTCAAGAAGTGGTCATGACTCATCTAGATGGCTGCCACTGACAAAAGATCCACAAGGTGCTGTACATGGTTCTAGGGTAAATCCTGAGGGGATTTGACTGACTTTGTCAGATAGCAAAAGTAACATTTTTAGTTACATTTTAGTCTTGCTTTAAATTGGTCTTAGCTATCCAGCAGAAAAGTATAATCACAAGGTATAAAAAGTAAAGCTATATTAATGTGCTGAGCTGTAAAAGGATCAAATCAAAAACTTCTGACAATTGCCAGTTGTGCTGATAACCCACTACTATTATGGACTATTGGACTACAGTGGGTCATTTTGCTGAATTCAAGTACCTACAATCTTTGGACTGGCATCAAGTATGAAAAGGACCTTTAAAGACTTCTCCATATACAGCATCTCTAAATGTAATACCCATCTCTGACAAAAAAAAGGGGAGGGGATATGTTGGGAACCAGGGAAACTAGGAAATTGATCAAATGTGTATAGGTGGACTAGGTTTCAGTACTAAAGCAAACAAGTTACCTCAGTCCTGAGATAAACATCCTGTCTGGTTAAGGTCAGCTATTAGTTACCAGGCAACCTTGTGTCATGTGTTACTAACTTTGGAAAAGTATAAATAAAGGACCCTTTTATTGTGGAAAAAAAGAAAAAATACATATGTATTCGCAAGATACTTAAGATAGATATACAGCTACTTTTTCTTAGTTCATTGAAAAGGAAGGTTTGTACTAATATTGCTTAGACAAGACATCATGTCTGCATCTTGTCCTCCTGAAAACTATGAAAACAAAAATATGCAACGTATTAATTATTATAACTGCCCTACTAACCGGTTTTGATACTGTTTCATAGCTATTTTATCTGTTTTCTCATTAAAATGAATTAAAATAAATTCAAAGAATTTCAGTGTGAATTTGGAGGGACAAACTATATACAGGCTCGCAAAAATTATTATTTTGCTTTGTTTAGTGATAAATTTCAGATTGTTTTGGTGGTGCAGAAAGTGGGGTAGGCCAAGAGGAGTTCTAGGAATCTGAAATCAGGGCTTCACAGAGGCTCTGTCACTGAGCTACAAACCCGGCCCAAATTTCTGTACCTTTTTGTTTGAAGACTTGCTTGTTTAGTCCTACAGTTTAGCAAAAGCTACAAAATCTCAAGATTTTTGTCACTTTAATTATTTAAACATTAACTATAGCTTTCCATGTGAGTCTTAACAAGATGCAGTCGAACTATAAAGGATGTAGTAAGAAAAAATTCCATATCCATCAACCGCACTTAAATTTTTTTGAATGTTTAAATATTTTGTAAGAAGTTAACAAAGAGAAAATGCATGTAATTGTGAGTCAGGTTTTTAATTGTTGTTTTACATCAGAGTTCTGTTGTAAATTTTGCACTCATTTTGAATACATATATAAGATATTTGTAAATTTAAAAATTGTTTTTTGTAACTGATGTGAAATGTCATTTAAATGCAGTTATGAATTATGTGTGCATCACACTTAGGTTTTAATTTAGTAGTAACATACTTTTTACCATGATGATGTGCTTCATCAAAATTTGTAAATGTATTTCAACTGGAAAAATAAACATTTTTTCATTGAAATTCACAATTTTGTCAGATATTTTACTTACAATGGAATGCACTTCAAAAAGTATCCTTTTTATTCCGATAGTTTTATGAAAAGCAAACCATTATTAGTATTTTTATTTTACATTTGAATTATCTAAAGGCATGGCTTTGAAATCTGCTTAATGAACTCTACTATTTTGTTCCTGCAAATGAAGCCTGTATATTAAAAGTTCTCCCTTCACATTTCTTGTAAGTTCAGGGAATGTAGCATACAAGATTAGCTAAACCAATAAAGAAGCGCTGTCATCTGATCAAAACGATGAACCGAGACTGTCATGGACAGACCAGAGTATGTGGTCGCCTTCCCGTCTCCGAGGTGCCACACCTCCTGGTACTTGGCCTGTGACTCCCTTCCTCCCCAGTTGCCCGGTCTCAGAGACAATTACCTTTTATTTTCCACTATTCCAATTTTTTAAAATTTAGCTCTAGATTTCTAAATATGTGTAAACTATTATGATCCTTAACATTTTAGACATTATCTACTGATTTCTTATATGAAGATTTTTTTCTCTTCATCCCTTGCCAACCTTCCAAAAGAGTTAGCACAATTTTTATGAAATCTAGTTTGTTTTCACCATTATGTGTGTTTGAATGTAGCACATACATATATATTTTCACTACCAAGGTGAAGCATCATATCATGATTATAAATTCTGTTCATATCACTTTCCCTTGGAGTTGATAATTGTAATATTTTTGTACTATATTTGTTTATTTTTTTTAAAATCAAAAGCAACATCTTTCTATGTCCACTAACAGCTTTGTAAAATCCCTTTAAATCTAATTTCCTAAGCAGTCCTACTTCTCAGATAATCTTCCAGGAATGATGCTACCTGCATTTATTTATTTATTTATTATCATCATTTGTGGAGCATTTCTTGTTTCTACTCCATGAAGGTTTTCAGTATAGGCTTCCCAAACAGCTGTCAACTTGGGCTTTCATTTTGATCACCTCATGCAAATTCTTTCCCCCACTTTCCTTTTTTGATTTCCTGTTTCTGGAGTCTGTCTCTTTTTCTTTCTTTATCACTCATGTTAGTGTAGCATATCTTTCAATACATCCCTCAGAAAATGTGTCTGTGAAGTTCCACTTTCAAGACATTTGATTTTGCTTCTGAACTATGAAAATACTGTGTCATTTTTTTCTAACACCTAGTGTTACTGGGGAATCCTATGGTGTATAAAGGGCATATGAATTCCTGGACTGATGGAAATTAGTAATCAGAAATATTGTAATGACCCCTGAACATATGCAAGTTGATGTATGTACAGATTAGGTATTGCTTTCCAGGGTAAATGAAACATAGCAAAAGAAAAAGGAACTAATTTTTGTATTCTTACTATATCTAGTGACTTTTTTAAATTAAGAGAATTAGCAGTATATAAATGTACCATATATATATATATATATATTTTTTTTTTTTTTCCAGCTCAGCCTGCCCTGAGGGTGGGGCTGGAATGGCATGTGGTACTGGGGATTGAACCAGAGTCCCCTGCGCCTGCCTAAGCTTGTCTAAGCAAGCACTTTAGACAGCTGAGCTATCTCGCTGGCCCCCACATGTATATTTTTTCTCAATGTATCCTGAAGTATTTTCGGTATACTTATTGAGTGAGATTTAATTTCATGACAGTTGTTCTCTTCACATTTTGTGGATAGACTGTAATGATTTTATTGCATATATATATATATATATATATATATATATATATACACACACTCACAAATATATATGTATCTAGTACAGGGTCTCACTACACAGATCAGAATTGTAGTGATCGACCTGTGTTCTGCCTCCCAAACACTGGGATTACAGGTGCATGCCACCACGCCTAGTCTCAGTTGCCATGTCAGTGTGCCCTGGGGGTGGGGCTGGTACAACTTATTTGTATTTTCAGATCAATTAGAATTTTTCCCAAGAAGAACACATGTACTAGCAAAGATCAACAAGAAATACATTGCTTGTGTCCATTTTGTGTTTGTAACATTTCTTACTCCAGAAACAGAAGTAAATCTTACAGGTGACAAAGTAGTAATAAAGTCTTACACATTTGAGTATATTGCAACTGTGTGAAAATTGTATTTGAAGCCATGATTGAAACAATAAATAGTGCCTTATGCTGATTAAAGGTTCATAGATGAATTATGATACAAGAAAATAGGCACTTGCTGTTTTTGTATAAGATGGCAGACTATGATTTCAAGTTATTAATATAAAAATCAATATTATTTTAATGAGCTTCAAATAAAAGAAACTTGTATTGAGAGAAAATACCTTTGGAAATACAGTTCTTTAAAACTTGACTTAGAAAATAATACGTCCCCAAAGATCTGCTTGTGACAATCTACGTTTGATGATATTGTAAAGTTACAGGAACATTGACTAATATCCTGTTTATCAACATATCTTGCCCTCTAACAATAAACATTGGTCTAAATATTATAACAGTAAAAGTTCAGTTTTGTGCCCAAGACTCTGAAATAGTATAAGCTTACTGAGCTCAGAAATGAGATATATAAAACAAGTAGAATAGAGAATTTGGGGTTCTAATAAATAACTTATAGTTCAATGACTATTAATATGGATAGAAAACAATATATTAAACAGATATGTATTATAGTGAGCAGTGTAGCATCTCTATTTGCACATGAATTTTTCAGGAATTAGGAGAAAACTTAAAATTAATAATAGCAAAGGATCTCAAATCTTTGCTTGAAAGTAGTGAAGGACTTAGAATCTAAAGAAGCATAAGGAATAGTTTGGATTTGATTTTTTTAAGTCAAAAAGTAATGTGAAATTAAATCACTGAAATTAAGAGAATAAGGTAATTAGATTCTATAAATGAATGTCACATGAGACCATTCTTGTTTCACCACTGATGCTACTTCTGGGAAGTAAAACTGCTCAGAGAAATGATAATGGTCTACCACAGCAACCACTCACTATTTCACATAGCAATAGGATATTTATTTCAACCCATTCACTGTGATTTTACTATACAGGGAGTAATATTGATGGGTGTAATACTTTTTTTTCTTTTTTTTTTGCGGTGCTGGGAATTGAACTCAGGACCCTGTGTTTAACAGGCAAGTGCTTATTCTACTGAGCTATCTTCCCAGACCCCTAGTAACTGAATTTTGGATATTTTCTTATTTATGAATGTAATACCAGTGTAAAAATCTTGTATGTCTACTTATTATTAATTTTTCAGGTTACTAAGTAATATGAAGTTCAAATTTAAAAAGGGCTTTCATTTCTTTTGTGTTTGAAGTGGGAACTAGAGTCAGTGTATTGAGTTAACAGCTCCTTGCTCAGTTCTCCAGACAAGAAGCAAGAGACGTCAGGTAGCACAGTATTACGCCCCATTTTGTTTCTCTACTCATGGTTTCTGCTAACCTCCCACATCTCATTTTCTTCTCCATACTGCTGTTTTGTGTGTGCTGATTATTTCACTACCCCCCCCCCCAATAACAGGCACACCTTTTCTCTGTTCGCTGTGCCAGATGATTGTCCTAATTTATGTATATTTGCTAGCTTGATTTCTTATTTCTGGACTAATTCTTTGATAAGGCACAGTCACAAATAGAAGAGACTGTTGATTACTTAAGGTAGGATGTATCGTCTTTTCTTTTTCAAGAACAAACACATTTACTTAAACCACTACAATAAAATCTAACGAAGTTGTCAAATCGTAGTGTGTATGTCCATAATTGGAGGATGTAAACTACCTCTGCATTAGCTCTCTACTCCTCCTGGTGGAAATTTGTAGAATTATATGCCCCTTTCATTTATCTATCTTTGGGTACTTTCACCCTCCACTAACACAATCTACCTTGTTATTAGAACAGGACTGACCTCTTTAAAGCTTTTCTAGGAATACAAATTAAGTTTGGTTTTCTTCCATCTGGTCTTCTAAACTTTGAACTGCAGAGTTATTTATTGTTGGCCATATTTCCTCACTGATGGATTAGAAAAGCAAAGTCCTGAATAGAAGAGGCAGAAAAAAGACTGAGACTTATACTAATATACAGTGGTGAAATGTGGAGAGTCACAAAGGCATCAGAACTTCTGGTTTCCATTTGTCCTAAGGCACAGTCTCTGACTTTAAGATGCCTTCATCTTCTTTTATAAATATACTTTAATAAATTATGTTGAGGGTTTTTTTTTTTTTTTTTTTTTTTGTATTTTTTGGAGTCTACAGAGTGTTCAGAGTCTCACTACTAGATTGGACTCACAGTGATCTGCCTGTTTTACAGCCTTGCAAGAGCTGGGATTACAGGCACGTACCACCACACCCAATCTCAATTGCCATCTCAGTACACCCCTGGGGGTGGAGCCCTGCACCACATGCTGGGCATCAAACCGCTGGCCCCTGAGCCTGCTTGCTGGCGCTTTAATCTGCTGAGCTATTTGGCTGGCCAGCCATCTGAGTTTGCTTTATTGTTTTCACTACAAGGCCTTTGCATTGAGCTGCATCTTCAGGGCTCTTTTTATTTCTGATTTTTGTTTTTCTATGTATTATTATAGGGTCATAGGATCTCACTACACAGATCAGACTTGTAGTGATTCTCTTATTTTCAACCTCCCAAACGCTAGGATTACACGTGCGTGCCACCACGCCCAGTCTCATTCACAGTCTCAGGATTTCCCCCTGGGGATCAAACCCCGATTCCTGTGTCTGCTTAAGCAGGTGCTTTAATCCGCTGAGCTATCTGGTCAGCCCTGTGTCTGATTTTGAGACAGGGTCTTGTGAGGTTGTTCTGTTATTCCAACTGGATTTGAACTTGTAATCTTCCTGCTTCCGCTCTCATAGTTCTGAAATTTCAGGTGCGTGCAGCTAGCCTTTGCTTGATTTTGTTACTTATTTACCAAAGGTTTGAAAACATATTTCTCAAGACTGAAAATGTTTTGAATTAGTATTTTCTGTACTGTTCTTTGTCATTATAAAACAAAACATAAAAATATTGATATATTTTGTTGTCTAATTCAATAAAGAAATATTTTGTGATTTGATCCTTCTTTGATAATATCAATTTATAGTTCTAATCCCTTGAAGTTTGTTAATTGGATGTTATCTAGCTGGTGGTATGTCTGTGCTTTCCTGGCAGGTCATAGATAATCTTTTTTACTATATAGAAAGACTATACATATTTTATTCATGAAAGAAAATATTCATATAAGGTAATATTTTTCATTATATTTTGCCATGCACCTTTATTTTTAGCATGCATTTTACCTATCCAAATATATATACATATTTGGATGTATACATATAAATATATATAACATGTTAAATATGCATGTATATGTGTGTAATGAACACATAACATATGCGTGCATGTAATAAAGTTTGTGAATATAAAGCTTGACATTTGTCACAGTTATTTACTTTTTCCCATATATTCTCAAGAAGATAATAGTCAAGTCCCAACTGTAGTAAATGTGCATACAAATTAAAATTCCATAACATTTTCATTTATTGTGATTTCATTTGTTTCATAGGTCACGTAAGTTTAAGCAGACAAACTTCTCTCATTTTCTCCTTATTTAGTAGGCTTCTAATCAAAACAGCCACATAAAAATTCTTTTCCAGAGGCTTTCAGTAAATGTAAACCTTTGTGGATTTGCAGTAAAAAGTTAGTTTTGCGGGGACATCACCAGGATGGTGGAATGGTGAGCCGCTGACTCCTGACACCAAGCGCGAGCTCTACAGTGCACAGACTAATACATGAGACAGCCACAGGTGGATTCAGCAGCTCCTGTACTCCAAGCAAGTACAAAACTAGCCATGTCAAGTTCAGAAGGACCCTTCGTCACAGTTTCTTGCTGCAGTCCTTGCACCCGGCTGAGTACACCACAGTGAATGAAACTTTTCAGTGTCATCCACACACCTCACTGAGGACCAGGCTTTCAACACATGCACACGTGCCCTTGGGGCACAAATCACATCAAGCGGAACACACCCCTCTAGCAATGTTTTCAGTACACATATTGTGTATTTTTGCTGTAAGTTTTGCATTACATTTCTTTCAGTGTTTTCTGTCTCTATGTTGACATTTTCACTGGGGCTATGCATTCTTTCTCCTGTGCTCAGTGGCCATCATGACTGTTAATTGAAATTCTCTATCAGATAAATAAGACATCTCTGTTAAATTAGTATTGGTTTCTGGAGATTACTGTTGTTTGTTTTGATATTTGTCTGCTTCTTTTTTTTTCTGGTACTGGGGATCAAACTCAAGAACTTGTGCTTGCCAGGCATGCGCTTCTGCCGCTGAACTGTCTCCCTGGCCCAAGCTTTCTCTTCTCTTTCCTTGCATTATTCTGTTGCTGTGTGCACATTAGAAAATGGTCACTTCTGTGGATCATCACAGCCTGCCACATATGGGAGAGGATCCTCAGTAGTAAGCTCAGCCATGATTGGGGAGCTGCTAAGACCTTCGTACTGTAGTTCCATTCTCTGGGCTGGTGCGTAGGTCCCTAGCTTAGTGTTTTTGGGAGGTGGTGAACATTGGAGGAGGAGCCAAGGAGAAGATACACTTGCAGAGCTAAAAGTACTGAACAAATGTAGTAGGCTTTAGGTTATTGAGGGTCATGTTCTCAAAGGGAACTGGGGACTCTGTTTTCTTTCTTACACCTTAGTTTCTCAGCCATCAGGGAGCAGACTTCACTCTGGCATGCCCTGGGCCAAGAGGTGCTGCCTTGCCACCAGGCCTCCAGCAGGCCCAGGCTCGAAACAGCCAAAATAAGCACTTTTCCTGTCCAAATGCATAGTTTGGGTATTTTGTTGCAGTAAAGGAAAGGTGAATGACATAACTTTTATTATCCTATTTCAACTTTAAGGCTCTTCCTGTTCCATCCATGTAGGTTCTGTGGCCAGAGGCTACCGCAGAAGACAGGCAAGGTCTGTTACTTCACTGACCTCCCCGAGTTCTTCCCCCTTTTCCCTCTGCTTGTGCTCTTGGCTCCTACAGGCTCGGGAAAGGTGCCGGGAGACCAAAGAAGTGTGGTGGAAGTCTCCCATTGAACTGCGGTTGCCTTTGATAGATTTGTGAACCCGGGCTGCAAGCATTTGCCTGGTAGGGGTGCCAGAAGAACTTCTCTGCTGCCCGGGGAGCATGGCCGAATTCTCTGCTAGTGGGCGCTTCAGGCTGCGTTTCATATCACACCTCCCCCTGGACGCGATCCAGGTTACGGCATCCCTGCGCTGCTGCGCGCTCTTTTTGGCCTGCTCTTTCCAGCTGCTCAAGTCCACCGTAGGACAGATGTGCCTGGTTCTCCTGAGATCTTCTTGCCACAGTCCGCTCTGCACTTGGCATAGCCAGTGTCCATCTGTTCTGCACTAATTATCCAAATGGAATGGGGCTGCCAATCTCTTTTTTTCAGGTGCAGCAGATCTCTGACTGGTTTTGCTAGAGATTCTCCTCCATTAAACTAAAAGGGGAAAATAGAGAAGAAACCCTACGACTGTCTGCCTTAGGCTGACAGCTCACATCTCAGGCAAATTGTGTAGTACATTACTTTCTCTTATCATTGCTTTTTCTTTAAGTAAGCTGGAGATGGGTGAATGGGGGTGAAGGGAACAGATCTAATTTTGATTTCATTTAATAAGCCCCAGAGTGGATATTTGGCAGTTCCTTGGTTATTCTCTTTAAAGTAGAGTTTCTTTGAACATTGATCCGAATGTTCCAGACTGCGGGAAAATGTAATTTAAAACCTCATACCCTAAGTTTTCTGTTTCTTTGTTTAACTTTAAAAATATTTTTTAAAATTATACATTATTTGTCCTTGATTCAAAGTCACATTATATGATTCTTTAGTGAATTTAATGTACATGGTTTCAAATCTTCACAGCTGTCCCCTAGTAACAACAGCTTAAGAAAGTTGAAATCTGGCTGAGGTAAAGTTTGGACAGAACAAGCCTGGGTTTGCATCAGCACTTTCCCTCATTGTGGCTTTGTTGTCTACTCATCCACAGCGACTCTGCAAGTGATGATGTTGGCCTCTTTGAGCAAAGAGGCTATTATCTAACATCAAAGTCCAGCGCAGGTCCAGAGCTCAGCTGAACTACAAGGCAAGGATGCACCGAGTCACGTGACTTCTGACTGACATGGGACTTAGAGGAAATATGAGCTAGTATTTTGGGATGTATCATTTTGAAATTTCATCAACACTTCACACTTCAACCAGAATAAAAACCAATACTCAGCTGTATCATTCAAGTGTTTACTTTCTAAAAAGTCCCTCTTATGTTTGCTGTTATAGCCTCTTGTATTTATGTGTGCATGTTTTCTTTTTTAATTTCTTGATATTATTAAAAGTTGTCTTACAACTTTTTTAAGCTCTCAGATTCCAAATTTGCCAGTTTTTTGTACATTTTTTCATCAAGCTCTTCTTCCAGATGTTTCCTGATCTTCCTCATTTTTTTTTCTTTCAAGTCTCTTTTCAAATGTCACCTCTGCAAGTAAAACTTCTTTGATACTTTTTATGTAAAAAACTACAAATTCCTTTACCTCATCTGAGTCTCTAACTCTTTTACCCTTTTATAGTTCTCTTTACAATAGTGATCTTTATATAATACTGCTATATAACTACATGTCTGTGTGTTTACCTCTCTGCTTATTTGTTTCTTTGCTGAAATATAAATGCCATGTGTCTCCAGTCTTTGCAGTGTTTCTGGAATATAAGAGGTTTTCAGAAACATATTATTTTAATAAATAACTGAACACAATGAATAATTTTACAATCCTGCTTTCCTAAGACATTTTTTACCTACTGTTTGATTTCAATTGTGAGTTCATTTACTATCATTTTTATTTTACAACCAGAGTTCTTAATTTAAAAAATGATTTTTCTGTTCATTCTAGAGTTATTTAATAAGATCTTTTAAAAAGCTTTGCAAGTGATTTGGATCTTTTTTTTTTTCAATTTTTGCTACTTGCTTGTTTTAATTCTTAGGTAGAAATTGCACATTTTATAATATGTTGATTTGTGGATATTATCTTCATGAAGTATTTACTACGTGATGATGATAATGTTCTCTGACTATAAGGTTTACTGTGTCTAAAACATAGCCTTATTAATTGCATTATTTAAACTTTTATGGAACTTTCATCAGTATTTTCCTGTAAAAATAAGGTGTTTCACTGTGATCTTGTCTTATTAAAAAGCACTTACACAGCAAAAGAAATCACTAACAAAGTGAAAAACAACCCAGTGTGAAAAAATTTTTAGTGAGTTGTCTCTTTTTAGAGACAAAGGATATCTATTAACAACATACAAATTGAAAAAAATTCCCCAAATTCAAACACCCAAAATAGGCATCTAAGAGGAATGCATATTTCTGAGATGAAAAAATAAAAATAGCAAATAAATATATTAAAATGTTCAATATTACTGGTTATTCAAGAGATGCAAATTGAAGTTTCATGGAAATTTCATTTCGACCCAGAAAACATGAGTATCATCAAGAAATCAACCAATAGCAAATGCTGGCAGGGAAGTAGGCAAAAGGAACTATTCTTCACTTTTGGTGGGAATGTAGACAGGTGCAACTACTATGGAAATCAGTGTGGCGATTCCTGAGTACACTAGGATTGGAAGTCTCATTCAACCCAGCTAGTCCCCTTTTGTGTATCTTCCTAGAAGAATTAAAAACATCATACCACAGTGATATATGTGCACTCATGTTTATAGAAGCATAATTTGTCATAACTAAATCTTGGAAGCAACTTAAGTACCTATCACCTGAGGAATGTATTAAAAAGATGTGGTACTTTTATATAATGGAGTACTACTCAGCCATTAAGAGGGAAAAACTTGAGGCTTTTGTAAGAAAATGGATGTAACTTGAAACTGTATTCATAAGAGAAATAAATCAGTTTTATAAAACAGCTTGAGGGCCAGCCAAATAGCTCAGCTGATTAAAGCCCCTGCAAGCAGGCGCAGGGGCCAGGAGTTCAATCCCCGGGCCTGCCGTGGTGGTCCCACCCTGGGGCGCACGAGATGGCAGTTTGAGACTGGTCATGGTGATGAGTGTCTGTAATCCCAACTCTTGGGAGGCTATAAACAGGTGGATCACGAGTCCGCTCTAGTAGCGAGTCCCTTCTGAACACCCTGCAGACCCTTCCCTAAAATAAAGAGGAGGAGGAGAGGGGAGGGAAGGGGAGGGGAGGGGAGGGGAGGGGAGGGGAAGGGAGGAGAGGAGGAGATCTTGATTTCACATCTTCCATTTTTCAATTTTCATGGGCACTTTCTGGACAGTTGTCCGTGCCACTCTCTCCATGTGGTCGACAGCACTCCATGAGATGGTAAAGCAGATGCATAGAGGAGTTTGGACCCTTGGGTTACCAACTGGGCTCTTTACCTCCCTGCAGGGACTGCCTTCCCACTTGGGGACTTAGAGAAATGTAGCTTGAAGTCTTGTTCCTACCACTGTATTTTCTAGTCTTTTGTTTCAGTTTCTCATCAGATTCTCTAATGTCCCATTTTTTTTTTTTTACCAGTATTTAATAGTTTAAATTGCTTGACACAATCTTTTTACATTTCTATTTTCTCATTCATTGTTGTATTTTTTTTTTCAATTCACTGAAGAATTTTTTTTGGTTTAATTTTTCAGGTTACCTACCAATGGGCAGTATATGCCTCAAGCCATTTGGTCATGTTATTTTGTTTGGGTATAAAGGACATATCTCTTTTCTCACCAGATTTTGATATTCTGGACTCAATGAAACAGGCCTGGCCTTTTTTTTTTTTTTTGATTGTTTGAAAGTAATCTATTACCTGCCTGTGTTTTAATGAAAAACTGTACTAGAATTTAGAAATGTATGTAACTTATATTTAGCACATGTTATATTAATCTTTGCTAGAATTTTGTAAATGTTTCTGATCTATAAACACCTCTGCTTTTATTTTTTCTGCTATAGGGTATTATTATTTTCTTTCTAATACATCTTTGTTGATTTCTACTCTATTCTGGTTCTTTCTCAGTGGTGGTGATGATTATTCATTCATATGTTGCATGTTCTCTTACTATATCATTTTTTAGAGACTTTCTCTAGATTGTTACTAATCTAAAATTTTTGTTTTTTAGAGAGAGAACATTTTTATTTTTATTTTTTTCCTTCAATTCTTTTATTGGTACATTTTATATAAATAGTGATAGCATTCATCATAGGGGAATTGTACCTTGCTTCAAACAATAGTTTCCAGCATTTTTAAAAAGATTTAAAATTTCTGAATTTAGTTCAACTTATAATACCACATTTCCAAGAAAA
>NDGM011181609.1:0-12492 GCA_002564305.1 Octomys mimax | reverse complement strand
CTTTAGTTCAGCTTGTTCCAAGTAGGTGCTTTAGACCACTGAGCCATCTCACCAGCCCCAAGGCAAGTTTTTAAAAGCAAAATACTAGGGGGACTTTCATTAGATACAGCATTTTTACATAACACTTTCTGTTCACAGTGACTAATAACAAGAGAGGAACTCAATACTGGGTAAAACAGAAAGTTGCTTGGCAGATGTCTTTATAGAAGTACTTTTTGGTGTAAGTTTAGGATGGTCCCTCTACAAGCTTCTGGTTCTAGTAGTCTTTTGTGGTAATTATGCTCAGGCAAGGAGATACAAGAACACTTCCTTTATAGATTCTTGGTCTTATTTATTTTTGTTAAGATTGACACAAATCACTGCATCTTGATTCTGACAACTACAGTGGAAAATCTTAACCCAGGAAGTTGGCCTGTAAGGTTTCCTAGGCATATAAACATGCTGACAAATTGATGTGATTGTTTAGGCAGAAGTAAGTTCTCTTCATTAGGCACTTATGTTGGTTACTTGTCAGAAATAGATATTATTGGTTCCCTCTCAGATCACTCTCGCTCATCAGGTACATTGGTTCTATAGCTGTTGGGAGTTCTGGCTGCTAGCACTTTGTGTTAGTAAACTTTCTGTTACTGTGGCAAAGTGCCTGAGGTTTATTTTGACTCACTTTCAGAGATTTCAGTATACAGTACTGAGAAAAGCCCTGTTGCTTTGAGCCTGTGGTGACACAATAAGCCCTAGCAGGAACATATAGTACAGGAGAGTTGTTTTTCTCACAATGGCCAGGATTCAGAGACAGAAATGGGCTAGGGTTCTGAGAAGAGCTATGTCCTTAACTCCCTCCTAGAATACCCCCTGGAAAGGTTTCACTACCTTCTAAAAGCACCATGAGGTTGGAATAAAGCTTTCAATACATGGGCTTTATGGGACCTTCAAGATACTGTAATCCATAACATGAATCAGAGCTATATCCTTCTGAAAGGAATTGTCCTTGGTCCACAGGAAGAACATCAGTAAGAAATTCCTGGGAGATTATGTGCCCACAGTTAAGGAGAAAAGGCCAGGAAGTGTGCAGTCTTCTTACATGAAGGTAGAATATTGATGTTGTTCACATTCCACGGCATTTTGTGAAATCAGGCATCTTTTCTCTACTTTGTCTGTTTTCTTCATTTTTTTTTTAAACCTGTCTCTCCTGAGATTCCTCCTGTTATGGTCTAATTGTGCCCCATTAAATTCATATGTGGAAGCCATAACCCCTAGTACCTCAGAACGTGACTGTATTTGTACAGAGGGCCTCTAACAGGGAGGACTAAGTTAAAAATAAGGCTGGTAAGGTAGACCCTAATCCAAGGTTTTGGGCATCATTTTAACAAGAGGATATCTAGATACAAAGAGAGAACTGAGGAATTCACATACATTAAGAGAAGATGACATAAGGGCATAGAAAGAAGGAAAAACATCTTTAAGGTAAGAGAGAAGCTTTAATGTAAAGTAAATGTGCTGACACTTTGATATTGGACTCCCAGCCTGAACAACTGTGAGAAATAAAGATTTCTACTGTTTAAAATTTCTATCTGTAGTATCTTTTAAAATGACAGCCCCAGCAGACTCATGCAACTGCCTCAAAAATACTATTCTTGCATAAGGATCCTTATCTCAGGATCTGATCCAGGGAACCTGGCCCAAGATGTTGTCTTAAGGTAATTTGGGGACAGAGGAGATTAATTCAACAGTTATGTATTTCTATTCACTTCTCTCTTAAAGCTTTGTGAGGTTTGAAATATAGGAAAGTTTAAAATTTCATTTTTCTTTACATCTCATCACATGTTAGTCTTTTTTCTATAAGAAACATAAGGGCCTGCAAGATAACTCAGTGGACTGAGTGTCTGCTTAGGCAAGTGCAGGGACCGGGGTTTGATTCCTGCCACCATATGCTGGCCCTGCACCTAGATGCACTGAGCCAGTGATTGAGTCTGAGCATGGTAGCACACTCTTGTAATCCCAACACAGGGGAGGCTGAAAACAGGAGGATCACTACAATTACAAGCTGCACGGTGAGACTCTACACAAAATGCAAAACAAAACAAAAAACAAACAAACAAAACCCAAAACACCACAAAAACTTAAGTAAAAGAGGCATATATTTACTTCTCTACCATTTTGTTAAAATTTAAGATATTTCTACCCAGTGATCTCATAGAAGAATGGTGGTTACTAGAGATTGGGTGGTGAGAGGGAAGTAGGGGCTGAGATGCTGGTGGGTCAAAGGATACATAATTACAAACAGCAGAAATAGGTCTCATGAGATCTGCTATATAGTAGGGTGATGGTAGTTAATTATGTTATATTTTTTGAAAGCATAAATCAAAGTGGATGTTATGTGCTGTTACTACAAAAATGATGACAACGTAAAGTAATGCAGTTGTTAATTGGCTAGATTTAATCAGTTTAATATGCACAGTCTATCAAAAACTGTATACACATTTTAGGAATAAAAGTAGTGTGATGTTTTTTCAACAGATGGTGTTACTCTTGTACAGGGGATCCTAGAGGATGTTGTATATCACAGAAAACCCACTACACTGCTTGTCTTAGAGAAGAAGTTGAAGATGCATGTGCAGCTGTCTCAGTGACTGAGGTCACCTAAGCATCAGTTTGCTATACTAACAAATGTCTGCACACTCATGACTACCACCTTGAGTACCTTTTGTAATTGTAGAGGTCAAAGGTAACTTGCATTAATCTCATGATGGCTCAATAAATTTAGTATTAAAGTATTTATTCAAGTTTTTTTCCTGAATAATGTATACATTTTTTGGAGATTATATATATAAATGTTATATATATATATATATATATATGCTTAATATATAGCTGAACATATTGCTCCTGCTGAGGTTAAGTTATCCTGGAAACATACTGTGCATAGCTGATCTTAATAGGGAGTTGAGGTAGATAGCTATACATCTATCTATTTATCTCTATATAGTGTGTTATCTCATTTTAACACAATTGATGAAAAGAATAAAGGCTCAATAAAGGCAGTGGCATTTGTTTTGTCCCACCCTTCCTGCTCAATAATGTTAGCTTCAAGACCTCAGGCTCTGAGTCAGAGCATCTAGTTGTACATTTGTTTCTTTTACCTTGACCTCAGCCAGTCAATGTCCTAACTTGCAAAATGAGTAGAGGTGACCAGATCAGGTGGTTTCTCTATTGTCTCCTATCATCTTCCTTCTAATAAACTCTTACTGAGTTGAACTGACTTCCCCACTGAACTGTGAATTCCTTAAGGATTTAAATTGTAGATGTATAGCTATCTACCTCAACTCCCTATTAAGATCAGCTATGCACAGTAAGTTTCCAGTGTAGCTTAACCTTGGCAGGAGCAATATGTTCAGGTAGATATTAAACATAGCATCTATTCCAAAAAGATGTCATCTGAATCAATGAGCAAGTCCAATTCCTGGCTCTGTTTGTGTAAAGTTACTGTGTGATTGCAATCACTTTGAAACCATCTCTTTATGACTCTGGATGAGTCAGGATTCTCAGAGGCCAGTTGCATGAAGTCACGATCAGAACTGGTTGGTGAGTCACATCCCTTGTGAATCCTTGCTCCCGGACAGGAAAATACAGAGCGCTGTCATCCTCCACACTGTGAGTCAGCACATCCTCTGTCTGGTTGCATTAAGGGTCATTGGATCATGTGACTGGAGTGTGAGTAGAGATCAGAAGGAAGCTGAGTAAGATGCTGTCTCCACTGAACCATACTATCTTCTTGGAGAGGAAAGATATACATATTTTCTAAAGATCCTTAGTAACTTCATTTCCCTTCTACTTTATGAGAGGATTCATTTCTGTCATGAAAATGTTAATATTTGGCTCCAGTTGTGGCTGAATTTTTGAAACCAGAGATTTTACGAGAAATGCAATGCATTGTCTTTCTTATATATCAGACGGCATCATGACATTCCCTGTTTCAAGAATCAAGAGGCTCACATGACATAGGCCCAGACTTTCAGTATCTTTAGCAAATGGAGTTCCAACTTCCTTAGTCTTTTCTTTTGAAGAATCTCAAGTGTATATTGTCTGCAGAAATTAAATTGCCTTTTCTACCTGCATTTCTATTCACCTACCTTGTTTTCTTTTTCCCTTTACCTAATGGCACCTGGCCCAGCTGATGAAATTAGCACCCAGCCCTCTAAACACTTATGTTTTCTGCTGTTAACTCTAGCTAAAATTCACTCTCTTCTTTTTAAAGCAATCTTTGGCATTTACCTTAAGGCTAACCCAAACATAGTGGCAGTTGGAGCCTCTATGTCCAATCCTTTAATTAAGCATCAAAATGGATTGCATCCACTTGGGCTTGCTCATGCCAGATGTTTGCCATCTGGTGATGAAGAAGATAGCTCCTATTCTCATGGATCTTAAAACTGCTACAGGACAGAAGAGAGGACAGAACAAATAGAAAGAATGTCAACTAGCAATGCTATTTCCAGAATCTCTACATTGAATTGGCTCAGGGATGGAAATTTGATGTTAAAATATGATGGAAGAAGTTGGTGTTTCTTTAAACTGAGTCTACATGGTAAGAATTAATTTTAAAAATTGCTAAGATGCCAGAGCCTGAAGAGAGAAAGAGGGAGAAAGAGAAAGAAAGAGTAATTATTTTGTGTGCAGAAAACTTCAGTTTTGTAAGACTAAGAGTTCTGGAGATGTGCAGTAATGATTTTGCACAATATGAACCTACTTAATTGCCACTGAGCTGTACAGTTAAAATGGGTAAAGTGGTAAATTTCATGTTAGATAATATTTACCACACTTAAATCAAACTGATAAGATAAAATTTTTGCTTCATGAGAGTTAGCAAATTTCAGTGTTGTGTATCCCAAACTATTATTATGAGAACTGAGCCCTTAGTACTATTAGATAGTGATAAACATCACAAGAAAATAAAGCCTGGGACCATTTACATTGTGTCCCATGGTTAGAGGTCATGGAAGCCTCTCTGGGATGGTGGTGTTAACTAAACAGTTAACTTTGTATCCATGGCTCACAACACTGTATCAACAACTAAAGAGCCGCCAGGTGTTTACTCAACCAGAAGAAAGCAGAAGGCCATGAATGTGGAACAAAACATGCTACCATTAATTGTAAAGCACTTTGCAAGATTTAGATGTATAGAATAATAGTCAGTTTGTTTGCACATTGTCTATGGCTACTCTCTTGCTACAAGTGCAGAATTGGGTAGTAACAGAGTATGGTCCAAAGAAAACAGAATATATTTTGGCTGCTTTACAGAAAAGATGTGCCAATCCCTGCTTTCTAAGATTCACAAGCAGATAAGTGACACAGTCTGATGGGAAGTTGAGGAAGATCACTATGGCTGTTCCTTAAGCTGTCTCCTGTGGTTGGTCTGAATTCCAGATAGACAGAAGAAAGGGTTTCTATTTCTCCCTTTATTCTTTGCAAAAAATTGGCCATGATAAAGCTGTGGCAGAGAGGCTAAGAGCCTTGCTTAAGGTTTTAGAGTAGGGCAATGATACAAATCTCCACCTCAGTGCTTTCATATCTCAGGTGTTTTTGCTTATATCCCTGCATTTGGCTAGGAAAATATGAAATATTATTGGCATAAAAAGTATATAAGAAAATATTTTAAAAATATTATTTTTGGTAAAAAGAAATGAACAGAAGTATAACCAGCCTTCAAATGTCATTACCCTATTCTCTAGTCTCTAGGAAAATAATATGCACATCAACAAGACAGATGATTCTTGATTGATATAGAACTATACTCAGTAATCTTTGTTTGTTTTCTTTGAGCCTGCTGTAGATTGAATAGCTTCAATAACCAAAAGATCTGTTTTCAAATAGTTTCCCTGCCAAGTGTGACACCTCACATTTTGAAAGTGTTCTTGAGAAGCAAGCTGAGATTACTACCACAGCATAGAATAAAAGAAAAGCTATATATTGAACCAGAAGAGGAAATGTACTAGGCCTAATCCAACATGGAACACCTAGAAGTTTTCCAAGAAGTGGGTTTTGGCTAGTTGTGGTGAATTATGAATCGCAAAATAATGACATTGTGAGTGGTAAACAATTTTAATTTATACAGGTGACATTTAAAATGCTAATCAGACCTTAAGATAATTGCTGGAAGTTAGGAAGCCTCTGCTGGGAACTCATCCAGTATCTATGGAAATGCTTCAAAACACAACTGGATTTGTGAAGGTGTTTCTGGCTTGGTGGATGTGCCTTTCAATTTCTGTGGAGCCAAGGAATTTGAGTGATTGTTACTGGTGTTGACCCTTGTGGTAATTGAAATCTAGAGGCTCCAGTCAATAAGCAGAGAGTGAAAATTCATCCCCACCAGGGGAGATTTCAATTTAGCATTTGTGCTTTGGTCTTCTTGCAAGGGAGGGATGCATCAATACTAAGAAAATTAACTGTCTTTCACCAAGTCTGCTTTTGTGAGTTGGTTGTACAAAAAACCATGAATTCTCCATACTGAAAGCATATTTCACAATTTTTTGGTATGAGTTTGATCAATAATCAAGAGAAGTTCAAGTGTCTTCCATTTGTTGGATACTCATGATGTGGCAATAATCTTGTTAGTCTTATATGGACCTTATATGAGGGGAGTTAACATATACAACTAATGTACACATGAGTACAACTTTGATGAACATCACAAGCAGGGATTGTGTACTAAAACAGGGTAGCAGGATAGAGTGAATGACTAGGGAGTTCATCTACCGAAAGAGTAATGGAAAGTGCGTTTCACACAGGGAAGTTCAAAGACCTAGGAAAGAGTAGGAAAGGGGCAGCTTTTTTAAGACGAGGAAAAGGGCTAAAAAGGCTGTCTTGAGAAAAGAAATATGAAGTGGAGGTAAGTAGAGACAAGAGTAAATTGTTAGAGTCCCAGAGAGGCTCTCCTTTGCCTACTGGTGGCATTTCCTTTTTGAAAGTGCCCCAAGGATCCACCTTCATGGACACTGCTAACAGGATTCCTCTACTGAAGTAAGGATGTCTAAAATCCTCCTCTCTTTGGATGACAGAATGTTTTTCAAATGGTTCACTCTGATGTTTGAAGTTAGTTTTCTTGCCTGTAACAAAGGGTGGAAATAATAGCCCCAAGTAAGTCAAAAGATACCTGTAAAATAAAATAGCACTGATAAATTTTAAGTGAGAAATATTACACAGAAGAATGCTAATTACAATATGAATAGTCATTTGAACATCTAATCCTGATATACTTATATGACAGCTTTCCTTATTGAATGTCTCTTAGGCCATCTACATTGCATGATCTTAGAGGCCCCCCAAATTTCTCAAAATATTTGCATTTCTTGCTTCTTTATGCTCATAATAAGACTTGATTTAAGCTTTGCTATGATGAAGCTCATCATTGAGTTTATTGCTTCTAACACAGTCCTTAATATATAAGATACAAAGTAAACACTTGTAGAATAAATTAACTTTTACCTAGTGGCTTTAATTATGTTTTCTGGTCCCTTTCATGACAAATCTTTAAGTGTTAAAGGCAGCACTTAAATTTCACATGACCTTTGTTCTTTATAGTATTCTTCATTGTAGTGGTTCTGATTTCTCCATCAGCCAAGTGCCTTTCCTTGTTAGTGCTTGTCGAAGTTTCTCTTAAAACACAGCATCTCAAATGCTCAGCACATTGCTGGCATCCTTCCTTAGCTCTGTGTACACTCTGCTGGCCTCAGCAAGTCTTTGGCAGCCATTGAGACCATGCCCAAGTTACAAACACTCATTAATCATTGTGTCAATAAGCAAGTTGTTTCATGGAAACATTTGTACAAAGGAGTCTTGATTCTCTGGCCTCTTCATGAGAAAAGAACACTTGCACATAACCTAGAGCCCACATAGTCCAGTGAAGTGGTATTTTACTTATAAAATACCAACTGCAGCTGGTGCAGAGGTTCATTTGTGAGTTTCTAAGATAGTGTGTGCATGGAGGTACTGGTAATCAGAAGAGGATAAATCATAGCTTTAAATATCAGGCAGAGATGGTTCTCTTGACCTGAAAGGATGAGAGATACTACTAAAAGCTTCCCCAGAGAAAGGTCATCTAGTAGTCATCTAGCACAGTCATCTAGTACACCTCCTGAGCAAGACATCTGCAGTTTTCTCTGACTCTGCAAGTAAGTGCAGCTGGGGTCAGGTATAAATTCTGTGCTTTATAGTTATCAGAACTGAACACAGATTTTTCTGTACTTTTAAAAATGAAACTAATATCTCTTAACATATATACATGCATGCAGACACATGCACATATTCATACACACATAGATCCACATATTAGAGTATTGTTAAAAGCAAAACTTTGCTACTCTAATGGTCAATACATTGTGCCAACTTGAGAAGTTCAGAAGGTTAAGGCTGCTATTGAGCAGGGAGCAAGGGCAAAAGGAGATCAGGAGATTGTGTGAGTGCTACACCTGCCCTTGGGTGGGAGTAGCCTGCTTACAATATAACAGAGGAAAGGGGACTGTTCTTTTCCCTTTTGCTCTTATTGCTTTTGCTGTCTTTTGCTGCCTTGAAGAGTTGCCCCTGTGCTTTGCAACCCTGTCTTGGGGCCAGCTGAGTATGGACTGAAACCTCCACAAACAGTGAGCTAAATAAACCTTTACTTCCTCTAGTTTGGGCATTGGGCATTTTGTCTCAGCAAAGAGAGAAAAGTAACCAATACAGAATTTGTTACAAGAGAAGTGAAGTTGTTGCTGTGACTGTACCTGACCATGTGGTTCAAGAGCCTTTAGGAATGGCTTGTGGGAAGAGTTTGGAAAGGTTTAGAAACGCCAACTGAAAAAAGTAGAACAGAAACACCATAGACTCTTCTGTATGGAATATTCTAGTCAGATCTCAGACCAGAAGGCTGATAGAAACCCTGCCAGTAAAGATCAGGTTTAGGTTGTTTCTGCTGGGAGGAAGGTCTTCATTGGCTGTTGGAGTTCAAATGGTTTAACGGCATGGTAAAATGTTTGCCTGCATTTTGTTCCTGTCCAGAGACTGTCAAAAACTGAGATTAAGGGCAGTGGACTAATTAATTTGACAGAAACATTTTCAAGGCAATCAAATGTTGAGGTGGTGGCATGGTTATGTTTGAGGACTTCTGGCCAGATCTATGTTGAGAATCAAGAGCAAAGAGCCCAGAAGAATGATTTAAAATGTGAGTATGGCCAAAAGGGAAGCTCCATTTTAGGAACTGCACAAATATAACTGAAGAAATCTCCATTTCTGGGAAGGAACAAGAGAATATAAAAAATGGTCTGATGACATCACAAGCAGCAGAAAGTCTCCCACCCTTTTCAGCCTCAAAACTGAAAGAGTGAAAGACTTTGCTTTGAGGAGAAAGCTACAGAGCCCCATGTTCTAGAATGGTGGTAGCAGCCTCACCATGTTCCAATATGGCAGTTGTGGCTGTATCATTTTTTTATGGTGGCAACATAGACAATTTGTTCTTCAAAATTGGATTCAATGCCTAGTGATCCAGGCACTTGACCCTTACAGTCAAGGGAGAGGGAAGCCTGGTTAGGTCTCCAGCTGGCAGCAGATCTTGGCATCATCCATGTAGTGTTGGTTATATGAGCAAGAAGAATGTAAGTTCTGTGGGGTTAAGAAATCTCTCACCCAGATTTTAGAAGGCCTGGGAGGCCCGACAGTGTGTCCCTGATAAGGGCGGTGTATGAAGTTGTGGGAAGTTGTGAGGGTGAAGCAAAAGGTGCAGTGGAAACCCCAGAAGTTTGGAAAGGCCAAGAACATGGATCATCTAAGGAAAGCTGCAGAGGGAGAAGAGTGGGTCCAAGAGAGGAGCCATGGGAGCTATAGCCACTGGAAATGCCATAGGGGTGGAGCCACACAAACCCTTTGGAACTCACAATATGCCACAAATTGCTTCCAATGCTGCACATGGAACTACAGGACATAATGTTTGCCCTGCTGGATTTTGGATTTGCTTTGGTCCCAATACTTGGTATTCCCTTGTTTATAACTTTTGGAATGAAAACGTTTATCTTGTGTTATTGAATTGTGGAAGTGTTTAATTTTTCATTTGTACAGGGGTTTACAGCTAAGAGTTTGCCTTAGATCTTGGAGACTTGGGTCTTGGACTTTTCAGCAATGCTGAAACTGTTAGGACTTTGGCAACTCTTAGAGATGGACTACATGCCTTTTGCATAAAGGAATGTTCAGGCTTCTTTAGGGGAATAGGGGTGGAATGTTATGGTTCTAATGTAATATAATGTTGGCAGATTAACAGTGGCCCTTGAGGATTGTTAAACTTGTGTTAGAATGTTCAAGTTGTGAAATGGGGAAGCAGGTCTCTGTATTTGGCAAACTGACTAAAGAAATGTGTCTGGTTGTCAAGTGGACAAAGGATAGATTGAAATAGTTGATACATTGTGTTAATTTGAGAAATTTAGAAGGTTAAGTAAGTGATTTAGCAGGATACTAAGGTCCTTTTTTGGTAAATATCCATATTCTGTAAAAGAGGAAGGAGCAGAGATTGTGTGAGTGCCACACATGCCCTGGGGGGCTGAATAGCCAGCTCACACTAGGAGGAAAAGAGGCTTTTTCTTCCTCATTAGCTCTTGCTGTTTTCTGCTACATTGAGGTGTTACCTCTGTGCCATGAGCCTTTCTTTGGAGCCAGCTGATTATAGACTGAAACCCCCACAAACTGTGAGCTAAATAAACCTTTCCTACTTAATTTTGGGCATGAGGTATTTTGTCTTAGCAATGAGAGAAAAGTAACAAAGACATGCAGTGGGCACTTAAAACATGCCACAGAATTTCTGAAGAAAAGGCACCAGGCTGGTATGATTTTTTTCTTCACCTGCCCAAGAAAGCTTAATAGTAGCCTTGTGCACTAGAGAGAAGCAAGAAACCAGGGACACATACATAAAGTGACACATACATGTTCTTCATGAGGCTCTCTGAGGTCCCTGAGGCCTGTGCTGCAAGCACTGCCTACCCAGAGTGTGGCCAGCATCATTGGAATCACCTGGAGCTTCCAGAACTGCAGCCTCTGCCTCCACAGGAGACCTGCTGTATCAAGAGAGTGACATGCACAGGAAAATTAGAGAGCCTTTGGCTTAAACTTAAGTCTATGGTTCTTAAACTTAAAAAAATTTTTTTATTAGTACACATTTGTAATCTATAATGAACACAGTCCTCATAGAGAACTGATTCTTATGTAGCTTAATTGTTTTACTTCTTTCTCTTCCCTACCTCATGTCTTCCCCATTCTTCCATTCCTTTCCATCTCCACAAAGTCTATCTTCTTATTTCTTATCATCTTTTATTTTACTCTTTAAATTATGTATATTTTGGGTTTCTTATATTAGATGCCATGTGATATTTACCCTTTTGTGTCTGATTTATTTCATTTAGTATTATGGTCTTAAGGTGTATCTGTTTTTCTACAAATGACTCAAGCTTGTCTTTCTTTATGCTTGCCTAGTACTCTCTGTGTACACATGCCAGTTTTCTTTTTTAATTCATTTTAATGAGAAAAAAGATAAAAAAGCAGTGAAACAGTTTCAAAACAGATTTCTAAGACAGTTATAATACTTAATACATTGCATATTGTTGTCTTCATAGTAATTATTCAGAGGACAACATAGAAACATGATATCTAGTCTAAACAATATTACTACAAACTTTCTTCTCAATACACTAAGAGAAAGTAGCTGTATGTCTATCATATATATATATATATATATATATATATATATATATATATATATCCTTTTTTTCCACAACAAAATGGTCCTTTACTTATACTCTTTATTTTTGTTTTGTTTTGTTTTTTGTGGAACCAGGGATAGAACTTAGGCCCTTGTGCTTGCCAGGGAAGCATTTATTCCACTGAGCCACCCCCCTGGCCCTGGCCCCTTTACTTGTACTTTTGCAAAGTTAGTAACACCAATTTTCTTTAATCATTCATCTATAGATGGGCTTTATTGGCCACTTTGGTGATTTAGCTCTTATGGGTTATAGCAACCATTCTCACTATAACATGAGGCCTTTAACTCTTAGTAAGTTACTTATAAGAAGAATAGCTTTGTCAAATAAAATCTATACTATTTTTAGTTGTTTTAGGACTCTTCTACTGATTTATATAGTTGGTGCACTGTAGTTTGCTTTACTACCAATGGAGAAGGGTTCCTTTCTCCCTGGAACTTTACTACATTGGTTGTTTTTTGAGTTCTTGCTAATAGTCACTCTTTGAGGAATAAGGTGAAATCTCAGTGTTGTTTTGTTTTGCAGTTTTCTAAGGACTGAGAAGTTTTTAATGTAGCTATTGGCCATGTGTATTTCTTCATTGAAGAAGCATCTGTTCATTTCATTGCCCAGTTTTGGATTGGACCTTTTATGGGTCCAATTTTTGGATTAGACCTTATTATTTTGGTGTAATTACCACAGACTCAGTGGAAATTCAGAAGATTATCAATAGCTACTTTGAGAATCT
>NDGM011181608.1:0-10865 GCA_002564305.1 Octomys mimax | reverse complement strand
GCCTGACTGCTTTGTTGAAGCAGCCACTTAAAGAACTGAGCTAAGGGGCAGGCCCCCCTGGATACACATGGAATCCTATAATTTGTAGTCTTTTGTAAGTGACTTCTTTCAGTTAGCTTATCATTTTCAAATTTCATCCATGATAAAACACTGCCTGCTTTTTAATGCCCATAATATTCTATTAAATGGCTTACCACCTTTTATTCATTCATTCATAAATTGATGGGCATGGGCCAATCCCCTTGTACAGCCATGATGAGTAGTGCTGCTGTGGACATTCATGGAGCATCTCTGTGGGATACATGTTTCTTTCTCTTGGCTACACCTAGAGGAGACTCATGGGGCACATCTTCACTCCTATTTCTGTGTTTAAGAGAGGAGTTCCTGAGGCTGCCTTCCAAAGTGACTGTGCCTCTTCATACACCCACCAGCAGTGGAAGGGAGCACCTGTTCCTACCTGACTTTATACCAGCCATCCTGGCCAGCAGAAGGTAAGAAGAAGAGTGGGAAACACCCACAGAGCTTGACACTGCTCAGCTGCCAAGCATTTTCATGATCCCACCAACACAGAATGGCTGTTTTCAGGGAAGTCTGTGGGCATGACAGACGTGAAATAAACAACTGTTGCTATCCACAGTATGCCAGGGCCACAGGCTACATGCTGCGTACTAAACAGCTAGCTGGCTCATTCATGGCAAAAGCTTGCCCTATGACAGGAAAGAGGGAGGAACTGGCACAAAGCAGATTTTCAGGGAGCTCTAAAAACAGTGGTCATGGATTTGAACAATGGATTGATGAACCACAGCCTGCACAGCAGTTTCGTGCCTAGAGAACAGGAGCTGATCGTGGCCTCAGGCCACAGAGAAGCAAGGACTGCTCCATGGGCAGGGCTGTGACGACGTTCTTTAGGTTTACTTCTCCCTGGTCTGAAACAGGAACCAGCGCAGCAAGCCTGCTTTCAGAAGTGTGGTACCAGTGAAGGAGAGGGTGTGGGTGTGGGTATGTATAACGTATTCCTCTGTTGCCCTCCACAGGACAGTGACTACTGCGATAGCCCGATCTTAGGACAGAAAAGCAGCACAAAGGACTCCAACACCATATGTGGGCTCCTGGTGAGGAGTGAGAGCAGCAATGCCCGAAAGGCAGAAGGGGCACAGACCTGCCAGCAGGTCTGGTCATGTCTGGGAAGCCCTCACTCCTGCTTAGAGCGAACACCAGGAACAACTCAAAATTCACCTTGCCCATTGAGATTCACATCTTCCTGGCCATGAGGCTGTGCTGCTCCTGTCCAAGACAGCCTCTGTGTGTTTTCAGCTGTTCAGCCTTCTCTGCATTCTTTAAACCAAACTGGAACCCTGATCTCCCTTCATCAAAAAGACTGCAAGAGCTACATTCCAACCAGAAGGAAGAAAGAATTTCAAGCTACCAGTACAGATTTCAGTGGTCTGGAGAAATAGCTAGAGTGTAAGTCAACCCTGAGGAATTATGTTCATGGCAGCGAGTATTCTCCTGAGACCCACTCTTCCTGTGTTTAACCTCTCATTCTTGGGACTGGAAAGAGACACCCAAGCCTCATACACTGAGTAAATTCACAACTAAATGTGGGCACCAGCACCCTTCTGCAACACCAGAGCTATCTTCCTGTAACTGACTGCTTTGATCTGTAGCTACACCCACTATACTCTCCTCTGGTTAAATATATGTAATTCCAAGAACCACACAATAAGGTACCTTACAGTAAATACTGTGTGTGGTTTCAGTGAGAAATAGGTTGTATCCAGCTGCTGATGTACAATCACAGGCTGGGGCTTCAATCCCAGCAGTGATTCCTGTAATGTAAGGAGTTCTACCTGGCTGCCTTGCCCTTTATGAAAACAGAATGCCAAAGATGGTCTTACCACAAACAAAACTCTCTGGTGGTACTGAGAAAATGCTCTGGCCCTTTAGCGACTCTGGGTGGGCACAGGTAGCTGTCACAAACGCCTGCAGAGTCCTGCTCACGAGCCATGGGGGCAGCCACTTCAGCTGGCAGTCACACAGGAAGCTCTCACTATTCATGTGGCTGAAAGAAGAGAAGTGGATGTTTACCAAGTGACTACAGGGAGAGCTTTCTTAATATACAGCACGACTAATCACTTTGCACTGGCTTCTGGAACCAGCGCCAACACATCAGACAGCTATACTTTTCCTCCCGGGTCCTCTCCAGTAACAAAGAACAGGGGGCACGATCTCCTTGGAGATCTCTCCATCTCTAACAGGCTCCCAGGGAGGCAGAGTACACAACCTGTCACAGTACTGCGCAGCTCTGCTCCTGTCCTCGCAGACACTCTCCTGTGTGACCCTGGGGATGCCTTCAACCTCTCTTGACCTTGGATACACTGAATAGTGGCAGGAACACTTGCCCCTTTTCTGATCAGCTACTGAGACTTTCAAATTCAGTCTTGAGACTTTGACCTAAATTCTGCAGCAAGTTCTAGAGTCCTCTTTTCTCCTACGTGGCTGTTAGTTTTGACTTGTCAATGTTGCATGGTTTCTCACATCCAAGCGTAAGCCTCATCAGCACGTCACCCTCTTATTTCTCTCTCCACCAGCATTATTAAGGAAGCCTGCAGAATTCGGCTCTGTTCTCTAAGTAGTGCTTGGTAGCTACCTGCCACTGCCCGGGGAGCATAAGAATGCACAACTGAGGTTTTGTGAGGCTCCAACCAAAACAGAGAATATTTTCTTTTTCATTTTTCAGCAACTTAGGATAAGCTTTCAAACCGAAATCAGAACGGCCATCTGAGAAGACATTCTTTCCTGAGAAGTCACTAGATGCTAAGTCACCCAGAAGGTCTAGCTGTCCTGATCCTGTACAACCTCAAGGTTCGAGCTCAGGAGCAACAGTTGGCCCAAAAAGAGAGAAAAGACAGAAAAAAAGCTGTCCGGGCATCCCTGAAACAAACTATCTCTATACCTAGTAACTAAAGGAGGTGGCACGAGAGCGTAGAGATTCCTAACACATCACGCGGGCCAGCATCAACTCCCTCTGCCAGCCCCCCCATCCTTAGATACGACACAAGTTTGAGGACTGGTGGTGGTCTCTGTGCTACTCTTGCCTCCTAGTGAGCAGAGAAACAAGCAATAGCAGGACAGAGATTTAATCCCAAGCCAACTACATTAAGTATAATCTACTATTCATTATTCCCAGATGAGCAGTGCATCTTATTAAAACAATTTTCCAAAGGTATTTACCAAAGATTGAAGAAATTTATCCCAAAGTCTCATAACAGGGATAAAGCCCATCTTACAAGACTGCATTTAGTTGATGGGCAAGTCAAGTCCTACTGCGAGACGGTCAGAGCTATCCTGCCGCGTCAATGCAGGCAGCAGAACGCCTCTCCTAACCAGGAGAAAGTGCTGTCTCTTCGCGGACATGCAGGTGAACATCGTGCACTGCAGGAATGAGCCTGGAGCAGTAGCTGGTTGGCTACGCCAGGTTTTAGGGACAGCATGAGCCTGGCAAAGAGACAGAAGGGACCAGGTGATTCCAGACCATTTCAGCAGGCTGGATATAGGGATCTATGATAAAGCAAGTTGAATGAAACACTGATTGTAAAAGATGGAGGAGTGAGTTTTTTCTACTTTTCTGTCTTTGAAATGTACAGATACCATAGGATGAAATGAGACGAGGGTGTTTGGAGAGGAGGGAAAGAAAGACTTTTTAGAAAACAGAAAGACTGTTTTCTAGTTCGGAATAAGGTGGCCCTTCCAGAAGTCTGGACGCCCTCCAACTTCACCAAAACATAATGCTGCTTCTGCCTGGTTCTGGAGGCCCAGCCGGGTCTCCTGCCTGGGTTTTCCAATCAGCTGAGCATATAACCTGCTATGGCTGGCCTGGGCCCAGTCCTCTGAGGGGAGAAATGGATTCATTCCACTTGGTCATTCTCCTGCCCCATCAGATCAAGGCAGGTTGTCCTGTACACTGAGTCATCCCCTGGGAGGTTTTCCACAGGCAGTAATTAAAAACACACTTCAAGTTGGAATCATGAAAACACACAGTGTCAGCCTATGAAGTACTGAGGTGGCTGGAGGCAGGGACCATGCAAGGCAGTGCCTAAGAAGGCTGCTCGTAGTCCTCACCAGCTCGTCAGCTGGCCCTGGCCAGAGAACTTGCAGGCTCCAGGGTAGGGAGGTCCTGTCTGCCCTACTGCCTGGCTTCAATCTCTCCCTGTCTTTTTGGCCTTTGCCTCATTCCTTAGGAAGACCCTCTCTCCATTCTTGTAGGGCTTCGTCTGTCTACAAGATGGAAAATTCTCTCAACAGTACCCAGCAGCACACTGAATAGGTTACAAGGCCTAGCCCTTTCCACATACATCTGACCAAGGTCAAATTTGTTTTCCTGGGTGTGTTCCTATGCTCGTTCCCTGTCCTCACATAAGTGCCCGAAGTGTCATGGTAACAGCCCATTTTCATCTGCTGCTTTCCTATACAGTGCCCAGGCCAGCCTGCTTGACCACACAGCCCAAGGTGCTTCTGACTGCAGGAAGACCCAGCAGGGCCTCCAGAACCAGTTTTTTTTTATTTTGGTGGGGTCAGAGAGCTCCAGACTTCTGGAAGGGTCTACCATCTTCTTAATTAGAAGATAGTCTCATAAGAACCCCAAAAGGAAAATCTTCTTTCCCTCCTCTCCAAACACCCTCATCTCATCTCATCCAACAATATCTGAGCATTTCAAAAACAGAAAAGTAGAAAAAGCTCACTCCTCCATCTTCTACAATCAGTATATCATAGATCCCTATATCCAGCCATCTAAAATGGTCCAGAATCACCTAGTCCCTTTCCCTGGAACAGGAGCTATGGAATTGATTGTTTCTATCTTACTCAAATAGGCAGAAGCAGATCTGCTGAGGCTGGAAGAACAGCATTCTACACAGCACCAAAGTCCCAGTGAGCCTGTTACGAACTCCTGCTCTTAGGTCCTGACCCTTCTAAGAAAGAACTTGGCAGCTTCAAGTTTCTTGACAATCGATCACCTTGTGGCAAGTAGGCGTACCACCCCTCCTCTCAGGAATGTCACCTATCCACTTCAGTTCTCAGCATGGACACTGCACCTGTTTCCCACCCTCCTACTTTCCCTGCCCAAACAAGGGTCCATAGGAGTGGCCTCAGCATGGAATGAGGCAGGGAACAAGGATGACCAAAGCACCTCTAAGCACCCACAGCCACACTTGCACAGAACTGATATTGTGACTAGAAATTACTGGCTGCAAAATTAGTCACACATGGCAAAAGGGATGGAAACTTCGGAGCTGTCACCTGAGTACCTGGGCTAGCTCCTTGAACTCCCATCACCTGACGGATCACGGTGGCAGGCCACGGCAGCACCACTGCCACGGCATCCCTGCCATGCCTCTACCTGGCTCACAGCCCGCCCTTCACAATGTCCTTCATTTTAAGCAAACCCAAAGATGAAAACTTGACTCTCACATAATGAAAGGAATGATTATCCACATGATAGAAGAGTTTTTCACATTATCCAGAATAGTGGCTAGCAAACTGCAGCCTTCTTGCCTAGTCAGTGCAAATGTCACAGCGCACAGCCAGACCCATCTATTCATGCATCACTTACAGCTGCTTTCTGCTCTAACAGCACAGCTGAGCAGTCATGACACAGTCCCTGTGGCCCACAAAGTACTACATCCTTTCAGAAAAAGTGTGCTGTTCTCTGCTCCAGAGTACATGTCACAGGACATGTTTTTAAATGGACAACTTAGCTTCCATGCACCTGTAAACAATCACAGCTGTTACATAAAGTGAGCATAATACAACTTAAGGGTGTTTCTTATTCTGAAACACTTCTCGTGGGACAATCATTGACATAGTGCCTACCTGGCAAGCACAAGGCCCTGAGTTCCATTCCCAGTACCAAAAGGAAAACACACACACACACACACACACACACACACACACAGGCATCAATGATTGTCACTGATGGCCGTGAACTCCCCAGTACTTACAGCTCTTTAAGATTCTTCATCTTTACGAAGGCATCAAACTGGATGGATCTAATGGCATTCTCTCCCAGGTTTCTGAAACAGAATACAGTAACTTGTGCAGAGAAGCCCTGGGCACTCTTCAAGGCAGCCACATGCTTGAGCCAGGACACTCGAGATTTTTCTGAGACTGCCCTGGTTTCCACGATGACCCACAGATACTAGCCAGACTCCAAGTGATAATTCCCCTGGAGGTGACTCTCCCTCTGCTTGTGTTGACACAGCCCATGGAGTGACCTAGGAGTCAAGCCAGCCTAGAGGGCAGCACTGATACCAGATGCAGGCTGCTCAATCAACAGGCAGATCTTCCCTGGCAGAATTAAGGTTGAACTTGATTCAACGAAGAAATAATCTCAAGCCACATGCTATAAGCCTCCATTGCAAAAGCAACAGGAAAAGTCTGGACTGACTATCCTCTTCGTCCCAGGGGCAGCCATTCCAGGAGAGAAGACTGCAGGGAGGCCCAGCATGTGCTCAGATGGCTGGGCTGCGTTAGCACAGGTACTGACTGGGCCAAGATAAAGAACCCTTCCTTGTGGAAGTGGTATTGAGACAAGGTGCCCACAAAGGACCACAGTTCAGGGGTAATGGTGCAGTAGAAAAAAGAAAGGGACTTATCCAAATACCCAGCACGTTAATTAAGAGCACAGAAACAAGCCCTATGTTCAGTAACTGTTCTAGTATAGGCAAAATAAAGGCCAATGTTGAATCTGACTTATAACAAAAAGGAAGCCGCTGGTGCATGCAAATAGTCTTGATTTACAAAAACACAATTAAATTGCTAGCGAATGCCCCAGCAGCCACCTGGCGACAGTGTCTGGCAAGGTACTCTACTCACAGGTGTTCCAGGCCTTCCAGCCCCGAGAATGCTCTCTTAGCCACGGACTTGATCTTGTTTCCAAACAGAGTCCTACAGTTTCCAAACAGAAGACATCAGGGTCAGGGAGACAGGGGAGGTTTGACGAAAGAGAACACAGAATCAGGCAGCACTGCCTGCTAGGTCTGCCTACTGGGAGCGTGGGGAAAGTGATCTGAGCTGAGATTACGCACCTTCCCTTTCTGAATTGAACACTTAGAATTTCATGGTGATGACAGGCTGGAATTGCATACCCTGCCTGGTCTGCAAAGGCCCATGCAGTGTCAAAGTCACCCTGCCCAGCCTGGGCTGTCTCTCTTCAAGGACCACCCACAGGGGTTAAGGACGAGCATGACTTCCCAACAGATAGAAGACTAGTTACTTTTTGAGTTAAGAGGAGTCAGAGTCCAAAAAGGTAACAAAAACTATGGCAGCTGTTAAAAACTGCCATCCACTTATAAGAATTGCTTTCTGGGTCTAGTGGTTCCCCAAACAGACAAGAAGAGCATAGGAAGTAGGTGTCTATCACGATGGCTCACAGCTCTTTGTGCCAGACCTGCACGCAGGCCGCCAGGGTGCAGCTCCACTGAGCTGTGTGCCTGCCCACAGGACCTGCAGGAGATGCCCAGGCCTGAGCTCCCTGAGCAAGGTCCCAGATCTATACAAGGTTCATTCAATCTCATGCAGCTGGGTCCTCAACAGGCAACATTCCAGGTTACCTAACATCTCTGCACCCATGAGAAGTAGCTCCTGCTTCCAGGCAATTCCAAAACCAACCAAACAGTAGCTATGAAACAGTTTTCTCAGAATCTAAAGTCTGCCCTCAAAGAGCACACACAGAAGAGAGTGCTGCTTCCATTCTGTTCAGCTGAGACCTTTAGCTAACATGTAACAAACCTCACTTCAAACACGGAATTATAATAGGTGCATTTTAGTTCTACAATTAGATTTCAGTTGTAGGACGTATAAAAGAGAAAATAACGAAATTATAAAAACATGGTACCCTACTTCATATACATGTTCCACCCCCCAGTAAAAGTAGTGAATTGGCCAAGTGCTTGTGGAACAGGCAAGTTACAGGTGGGAAAAGTGAGGCTGTGGGTTCCATGGCGCCCACAAAGGGGAGCCACTAGGGCAGTGGTTATGAACCTTTTAAAGTTTTCAATGATGATACTGCTCTAGGGCGTGCTGGACAGAGGAAACGCAATCAGGACACTCTGGTCAGCATAATAGAATGATGGTCTCTAATAAGAATCCAGAAGCCTCTCTCCAGTCCTCCTGGTACAGGATCTGCCTGCCAGTGAACCACCAGTTGAGTGGACTCTTCCACTTTAAGGTCCTCAGGAGTCTCTAAAGAGCTTGCTAAGAGAGCCAAATACCTGGGAATTCTCAAAATCAACAGGTCTGGGATAGAAACTACCAGGTAACAGGTGGGCAAAGAAAAAAAATAAAAAGACCTACAGAGAAAGGCAGTCTGGCTCAGTCCCTTCCTAGGAGAGGGCATTCTTGATCTAGAATCTCATCTAGTATCAGGGAAAGATCTTGACTATAGGCCAGCTCTACCTTTACCCTGCTTAAGATGTGGACCCAAAACGGAAGCTCATCCTTGAAAGAACAAAGGAAAGGTAAACTCTAGAAATTGAAAACAAGAGGGTGGCCTACGCTTCACCCAGCACACAGGCTGAGCTTAGGTCAAACCATACACAGAGAACCCAGGGAAGGACCCAGGCCAGAAGCAGTTGAGCCCAGAGCAGGTACAAAGGTGCTGGTTTCACCCGCTCCCAGGGCACCAGCAGCCCGCGGGCCAACTCTTGGGCAGCCCCTCCACTGGGCTTCCTGACTCATTACACCAGAAATAGAATGCCTTGCTTTCCAGGGGTGCCTCCCATCCTCCAGCCCCCAGAAGTCACTCTGCTCTCCCACAGACAAGGCCAGCTCTGTTTCCTGCCTCTCCTGGATGGTGAAGAGCTAACAGGCCAAACCAGTCTGTTCCTTGACTGTCTCTCAGAGGCAGCCTACACAGACATGAAAACAGTTGCATCCTGAAAGCATTTGCGCAGCCTCACAATATGCAACTTTTATTTTAAAACAAACCAAAAGCGCAGAAAACACAATGGACTTGCTAACCTATGCTCTTTAACCACAGAACTAGCAGCAAATAACTAGCAGCAATGGGTCCGAGGATGCTGCCAACTTCTACATTTACTCAGATCCCCTCAAGCTGCAGCACTATGTGTTCCAGGTCCTAGTAAAAATGATCAGAGCTATCCAGTGAAGTTGCTTATAAACTAGATCCAGGAAAAAGCTGGGCTTTATTTCATCCATTAAGTATTAGTCATGTTGACCTCTTTTACAATGAGAGCAGGCTGTTATTTCTAATGGTGACAACAGCAATAAAACAAACTCTCAAATTCTCAATTACTCTGGGCCAATCATCTTGTTGATGGATTAAAAGAGGCCCTTACCTTCTCCCTGGAGACATCTGGGGTCTTGGGGAACAGTGCTTGGGCTGGTAGGCTATGAGGGTCCTAATGAACAGCTGCTGTATGGATACAGTACGGATGCTCTGTCCCACAGACAGCCCGTCACAGGACAGCTGGCCTGACTTGGAGCAGAAAGGGAGCGAGGGAAGTAACCTCCTAAACCCTTTCACATACTTCCTGACCAGTCGGAAAGTAAAAGTGCAGGCCCTGGGGGGCAGGAGCAGTACTACGGTGGCCCTTATTCTCATACCTTTGGGTGAAAACATGATGGGTACAACTACCCCTCACCCCCATACAGGATGAGTCCACTCTGTAGCCCCTGCTCCACCCACTGTCTTTGGGAGTAGCTCTTCAGGCAGGAATCCAGAGGCTCTACCTTCATTCCAGGTCTGCACACTTGCTTCACAGATGCCATGTGTACCCCACGTCCATCCCATGAAAGGAACACAGGGAGCAGGCGCCTGCCTCCAGTGTGCCACGCTGGTCACCAAGACCTCTAATTCAGTGCCTCTCATCTGGAGCCCAGAAACCCTCTGAGCCCTCTTCTGTGAGGATGCCCTTGTGTGGTCCAAACACAGAAGAAAGGAACAGGCTAAAGCTAGGACCACTCACGCTACTAACCAACAACTGTCCAAAACTGGCCGAGTTCAGCAGCTGCAAAGAGGAAGGGCAGGAGAACACCCTCCCAAGATCAAGGAACGAGGCCTCTCATGGCTCCACTGCCTACTTCTGCTTCTTGGAAACATCTGCCTTTAGGCATGGTCTCCTGCATGGCAGAAGGAACCTGAGTCTTTGAGTAGATCCAGAATGTGGTCCTTTCATGCTCCAAAGGCCAGTGCAGGCCAGATCAGACTTAGAGCACCAACTGCCATCTCCATAGTGCTGTGGAAGACAGCCCAGCTCTGCCTAACACGCTCACTTCCCAAGATCCCATGAATGAGGTCCCAGCCACTTGGATAGGGCAACACAGTGTGGTGGCCAGAGTCTCCTGGCAATGTCATGGAGGCAGGCTAGGGAAGGGGAGCAAAGCAGCTGGCTACCTTCCTAAACATTTACTCAGCGCCTGCACTACCCAGAGCAGCGGGCTGAACTGGAGCTGCACACCAGGATCGTGTGGAAACCACTTATTTTCCTCATTTCCTTTAAAAATGCAAACTTTCACACACCATCAGGACAGAACAGTATCATGAAGTGGTTGTCATATACCAAGGGCGGTCATTAGGTTGTCCCAATCTAATGTTTTTGCCTTTTGTAGTGGTGTAAATTGAACTCAGGCCCTTGTGCCTGCTAGGAAAGTATTCTCCCAATAAACTACATCCCCAGTCACAGATTGTCCCTATCTGATATTTCCTCTAGCTCTGCCCTTTTGCGATTTTTTCTAATGCAGGTGGATTATTTCAAATCTAAGTCACAGCCATCATGCTGTTTTCTTTTTTCATCCAAGAAGAGGATTTTTTCCTTTTGCAACATAACCATGGCATCATCACACTT